>OMNV01009073.1:100623-125557 GCA_900303265.1 Brotula barbata | reverse complement strand
GGAGGTGGGGGGAGTAACGAGGAAGGAGGAGCTGAAAAACACAGACATGGTGCCACCTCGCTTTCTGTAACACAGGGGGCAACGCATCATCATCCCATGGCACCAAGCAATGGAAATTTCCTCTCTGGTTACAGTAGCAGGGCTGACTGCGGCGTCGTGAACAGGCAGGGACACTCCCACCCAGATATGATGGGCCTATCAGAGGGTGGGAGCTGCAATGGGGGAGGGGTGATGGGTGGCAGCTTCCTCGGGGGCCTTGGATTACCTCCTGGGGTCATAGTCATGACCATGGGGTCAGCGGGGAGTGGGATCTCAGACAGTGGCAGCGCATTCCAGATGACAGGTGGCCAACGGGCTTTAACAGACTGCCAGCAGCATGCCAACTCCTCCCCCTGTCCCTCCTCCTCATCACCAGGAGGAGGAGGTGCAACAGGAGGGGGCGTGGCCTCGTCATCATCATCAGGGACAGTGGCCAAGAGGAAGAGGAAGCGCTGCGGTGTATGCGGGCCTTGCAGACGGCTGATCAACTGTGGTGTTTGCTCATCGTGCCGCAACAGAAAGACAGGTCACCAGATCTGCAAGTTCAGGAAATGTGAAGAGCTGAAGAAGAAACCAGGGGGAGGAGGGAGCACACTGGAGGTGAGGGCACACACACACACAGTTAGACATTTAGCAAGTTTTAGTGTGTGTGTGTGTGCACGTTTGGCCTGGAACACTTAACCCAGATTACTGCAACTGAGACATGAGCCAGAAGGCAACGCTTTGCCCTGTGGAGAGAGTGTGTACGTGCATGTGTGTGAGAGAGAGGCGACCACTGTGCACATGGCGGGTGGTGAAAGAGAAACCTTGATCCCTGCTGAGGTTTGGCAGGATTCACAAAGGGATAGAGCAAGCTAGAGGGAGGCAGACAGAGAGAGAAACAAGAATATTTATGTCGGCTACTGTGTCTGTGTGTATGTGTGATAAGAATTATTGTAAATCAATAACTCATTGACGCTGATGTTCAACCTCACTGAACACAATGCTCTCTCTCACCAACACAAACACTTCTAACTATGGCAATGTTGTCTAACAGTAATTATTTCATGTACAAATACTCATACCTGTGGTGACCCGGTGGCTCACCTGACACAGCGCATGCCATGTACCGCACCGGCGGTATGTCATCCCCACTCTCTGTTCTTTCCTTCCTGTCTATCTCTCTCCTGTACCTACAATAGTAAAGCAAAAATGGCAATAAACATACACACACACACACACACACACACACACACACATACACACAGTGAATTAGCAGCTGTAATCTTACTCAATTACCTGCTAATTGGACCTGCGAAGGCTAACTATAAGTGACAACACTTCGTGTGTTTGAGTGTGTGTGTGTGTGTGTGTAGCAGGTAGTTTCAGATGCTTGCCTCATCTCTCTTCCATTCTCTTTGATAACGCACTGAAAGGCTCTCAGCCAATCAGATTTCACTCCCTGTGAGGTAGGTTTCTCCAGGTAAACTTTCCCTCACAGTTTACTACATAGCCCATACGTTTGCACTTCTGTCTCAATCACCTTTTTCCAACAGTGCCGGAGGGATTTTACACAAGAAATTCTCTACATCTCATACAATGCCCTCCTTTGAGGCCAAATGGGTTCCAGCTAAAGTCTTCATGTTTAAGAAGACTGGAATGTTTGAGGGACCAAATATAACCAATCAATCAATAGTGGAAGGTTAGCCTACTTTGTCTCAGTATTCAAGGGGACATTGGGGAGGTTTGGGAAGTAACTGAGAAAGATTTAGGGCATCGATTACTGTGGTCCATCATGACATTTCCGCTGTTGCTTCCTACACAAAGTATCATTCAATTGATTTCAGGGATCCATGAGGAGAGTCTGGGGTAATTGAGAATGTAAAGATTCTCAAGGAGATTACAGTTCATGTGATATTAGCAGTTTTTGGTGTATTTGAGGAGTTGACCCAAAGGTTCTAGGGGGTCACTGTGGCAATTCTAGGGAGTCGGTGGCCCTGTTCTGGGAGACCTGGAAGAGATTCAGTGGACTCTACTCTGGTTTTGGGCTCAGAAAGTATCAATCAGCATTTCCTACACAACCAGACACAATAAAACTAAACGACTAACGACTAAACCAACTGTTGGAATTGTTAAAATAGGTCGTATGAGGGTTGGTTGATAAATTGTGAGCTTTTTAAGTATTTGTTTTTCTTTGCCAAGCTGAGTCAGTCCCTGTCAGTTAGAATAGCTGAGCTCAAATAAAAAACCCTTTGAGAATTATAATACTTCACAAAAGTATTACACACTAGCACCCTGCGTTATGGATCAGGCTCAGGACTTATCAATCAAACTTTGTTTTTACACTATGACCTTCCTTCTTGTATCAACTGTAGGAAAGAATGTTACATTATAGCTCCACTACAGCTAAGGCCTTAAGAATAGCCAAGTCCTCACTATGTTTATTATCTAACACCATGTGGAGTATAATTACTTTGTTGCCACTGTTGCTGTAGACTTTGTACATGCTGTTTTTCTATTGATGTAGTTCAACATTATCTAGGTGGTGCTCTTTCTTTTAGTGATCAGCTGGCAGATAATTACTTTTTGCATCATTGTGACTCTCTTTCCTCAGCGGCCACCCTCTGTCCAGACTGGAGAGGCATTTCGTTGGTTCTTCTAGATCTTCCCTTCCACCAACAGATTCACAGCTAGAGGTGAAGCAGAAAGTCATCACACACCAATGCACACAGTTTCCAAATCAGGCATAACGGACTACAACTGGATTTCAACAGGACTAATATTTCATACCCCAATGACGACGATTTAAGACTGCAAATCTCACCTCAGCCACAAGAGGAAGCCAGCTCGGAGGAAAAGGGAAAGGGGTCAGTATGGTCACAGCCAATCAGAATTGGCACAAGCCATGCATCCTTTGTTAGTTTTACACAAAACTACAGTTTGAAACACTGGATATTATGTCCCACCTAACCACTGACTCACAATGTCTGTTTCCATTTCAATTTTTACGAATGACTTCTTCTTCTTCACAAATACACTTCAAAAGAGAGTAGAAACATTTTCTTGAATATTTCCATTACACAATTTTCTATTTGTAACATCAAATTGCGCATGATGCAGATGAATGGAAATCCCTCGAGTGGCAGTCACTTCTCTGGCAAGGCATCCATGTGTAAGAGTCGAGATAGCTGTAGCTAATTTCAAACAAAATAATCGTACCTTTATCATGATCGTGTTTGACGAGTGAGTAAAGAAGATAGCGAGGAGCACTGTGATCAGACTGACTCCTCCTCCTCCTCCTCCTCCCAGACCAAAACCACAAGGTAACCAAATCAGGAAGATTCAGGCTTCAAGTGGACTGGAATCCAAAGCCGTTGTCCCCTAAAAAGGATTACCAAAACGATTTAACATCAAAGGGACAAAACCCTTTACTCTAAAAAGCAGTGGGAATATAAACAGACCTCAGTAGGACTGTTAAGGACTAAACCCTGACCATAGTAGGACTCCAGTTACCACATCACTGTTCTGTCTCTGTCTACCTCCTCCTACGAACTTTGAAGGCACCTTGATCGATTTTTACTGAGCTGTGTAATGCTGGTACAAAGCTTTCTGAACTCTCCAGTTGGTCCAGATCTGATCTGCTCCACATTTAATCAGGTTAAACGTGTTTAGACAGCCACAAGGAGACTGAGCCAGTATGTACAGTATAAAGCCATTTATAAAGTAAAAATCTTCAATGTGTCACCATGTTGCTCCTATTGTTAGTTTTATACGTACCTGCCCAGATCAGAAGAAGGGTTAGACGGTAATGATGACTATAACTATGAACATATGACAATTCTGTCCATATCGGTCAAACCTTCACCTGGACACATGTTCTTTTCCCCACTTTGGCGGATGTTTACCTCATGAATATTCACTGCAGTATGTTATCCTGCAGCACGTGTGGTAGAACCTTTTCAGAAGTGAAGAAATCTTTCAAATGCTTATACTTTTATATATATTTATATTTTTAGGGTTAATGTTATGTAGCCCAAATTAACAACTACACAGCAATAATCCTATAAAACATGGGAAGTACAACTTCTCAGTGTTGTGGTATAGCAACTGACCAATCTCATTCTTGGAAACTTCGCCTAAGTGGGGAAAAATATTGCCACCTGGACCACAAAGGCCCCATTTACACCTTGCATTAAAATGTAATCTCAGTATTTGGATACATAATGTAGATGGTGATGTTGCACTACACATTGCACCAACATGTTTTCTTCATTCGTTGTTCATCGGGAAGCTGCCTTCATTGTGATTGGATCTCAGTAAGTGATTATGCTATTGAAGCTTTTAAATTCTAAGGTAACCGCCAGTGGACCCATCATCAGAAACACTGAAGCTTTATTTTGAATTGTAGTGAAAAGCTCAGAGTTTCCAAAGATAGATATCATGATGAAATTTGGGAAAATCTGTATAAAATCATAAAAGCATATCAAGAATATAGAGAAATATAACGGAAATTAAAATACCACAACTAAACGCGCCCTTAATGATTTTGAATATTGAAATTATGAGATATTTTTTAATGCTTTTGAATGTGGTATTATCTATTCACGGGTTAATAGGCACATTAGATTCATTCACCAGTTACAAATTCATTTTTTCCAAGTGGGCTGTGACTCAATATTTTTATATGCATAATAAACTTTGTGATCAGGCCTAAAATATGAGTAATGCTATGTCCTCATCTTTCGGCTTCATTAAATCTTAATTCTCATGTTATTGTGTGAAACGCCGATTTACATTAGATTTATCCAAAACTTATTGTCTAGATTCAGTAAATCTCTGACCAAATATTATTCTGTTCCAAAGTGTCCATATGTGCTTTTATTACTATGCCAATTATTGAACTGTGGCCCACCTGCATGCATTCATTCACCATAGCAGGCAATAAAGTTGGATCGTGAGATAGTGTTGCAGCTGATGGTCCAAGTTGCATTGCCCTTGTGATTTATGACAAAAGATGTGAATGTAGCTCAAGATGCATACAGAGACTGTAATTAATAGGATTTCGTCATTTAGACACATTCACACCTGGATAGTTGTGACAGATCCAATCACAATGTGAGTCAGACTGCATACATATGCGGTCTGGCAGATCAGAATGTTGTTATTCAGATAAGGAGATGTTGTGTTAATCTGAGGTGTAAATGTTACCAAAGAGAGTTCAGAACAGGTTTCTCTGTTGTTCTATCAGTACAGATTGTACCAACATGAGCCAACAACTGTTACGGAACAGAACCACCATCTAGTTTAGTGCAACGAGGAAACCATTAGGGAATCCACAGGGAACTTTCAAGAACCATCTGGGCCGTTCTGACCATTAATCGTGGAACTGTAAAGAACTGAAAACATCCGAGCTAACAGAGATCAGATCAGAAACATTCCATGTTTAAACAGGAAAAAAAAAAAAACATTTCCAACAAGCCTTTGTGTGGAATTTGGGACATTTGTTTCTTTCTTTATGAACTTTTGTGATGTTTCCTCCCCCAAAACCTGAAACCATAAAATGTTTGCTACTATGAAAGTAAAATAATTTAATGCAAACTCTTAAACCACTCAAACACATCTAGTTAAAGTGGATTAATATGTTACATTTCCTTTTCGTACTGTGCAGCAACATCTGGTAAAGGTTTTTGTCAAATGGCTGAATCGTGTTAATTTTCATATAAAGAAATAAAACACAGGTTGTATTTATAGTGATATGCCAGGGATTTTACAACGTCAGTTAATGCCACAAAAAGAAAGAAAGAAAAAAGAAAACCAAATAGTTTTCATGGAATTTTCATTTTAATGATATATGTAAAATCACTGTTGCATCGCTTTAATTTACAGTTTTAGATGTCATAGTTACTCATATGTATCTCTATTTTACTTATTTCTTGACTCAGAATATACAATTTACCCTGCAAAGAATGCAGGGCACACAACATGTTGGCGTTAGCATGTTTAGTTGTATCGGAGCTGAGTTAAAACAACAGTCACCCAAAATCACGGTAAAGGTGTGTTGGAAATACTGTATGTCCACGGTTATTTATGTATTTGCTCTTTATTTTCCCCCGAGTGTTGTGAGGAAACATGCCCCTCCCCCCTCCGTACCACCCTCGACAGTAGGCAGGAAGAGAAGCGTTTATATTCTGTCTCTGTGACCTCGTGTGCTGAATTATAATAAAGCATTTCACAGATTATGTGTGTGTTTCCCATGATTGCATCATGCACATCATACACTTCAGTTTGTGTGTATGTGTGTGTGAGTGTAAGAGTGAGCATATAACTGTATTTTGTGTGCTTGTGTCAATTTATCTACCACAAGATGGAAGCTGTGTGTGTGGGCTTGTCATCTCAGTAATGGTGTTGCTATCACAGAGAGACAGGCTGGTTGTCCATGGCGACGGCACTTTGCCGTGTTGCCTGGAAACAGAGTTAACAAAGGAAGCCCACGAGTGTCCTACAAGGTGGGCGTGTCCTGAGAGATAGGACAGAGAGAGACAGAGAAATAAACGAGAGAGAGAGCACCTCTCACTAATTAAGACGATGGGGCTTTAATTAAAAGCCATTTAATCATAGATCATCTCAGCTGGATCAGAGCCAAAAACTGGAATCTGATTAGGAACGCAAAGCTTTTGCTGACAAAACTGTGAGTGATACAGAGTAAAAACGTGCCGTATTGTATGTGGTTAGTTTCACTTACTTTCAAATATGAATACTTGTATCTGCCTCAGTGGGGTATCAATTGTGGGTCTACTGCTTATTAGATGATGTGATGTTGCACCGAGGAGACTGAAGAATGAAAGGAGTATTTTATTGATCCTGGAAGGGAAATTATTTCTCTGCATCTAACCCATCCTAACTATGAGGAGCAGCAGGCAACACTCACATGCACACACACATACACACACTAGCACAGGGGACCAACTCCAGATCTTAGTGCCTTGGTCAAGGGCAATGGCAGGAGTGATTAGTTTTTGGGGGTAAGGGAAACCAGAGCACCCGGTGGAAACCCACGCAGACACGGGGAGAACATCCAAACTCCACACAGAAAGGTGTGGAGGTCGACCCCGGGATTCGGACCCACAACCTTCTTGCTGTGAGGCAACAGTGCTAACCACTAAGCCACTGTGCTGTTCAAAGAGAAAAAGGGCAAAAAGGGCACAGGCCATAATCGAACCCGTGATTTATAACATTACATTGTATGCGCTTCAACAAGTAAGCTGCCAGGCTCTCCAAAGGGGGAAAACAGCACTCTTTGCAAGAGTGCACATCTGCTCCTGAATTTTTTAGCATGTGTTTTTTTTAATCATACCTCTGTCATCATTATTCACTGACGTAAAAATAAACATGGAGAGCAGGTAGAAATCTGTGGAGGCAAGGAGATAGCACATGAGAAAAAGCCAAACGGTGTTCCACCACACATTATTTGTTGTTGTTGTTCATGAAAATCACATTTTTGTTGAATGTGTGCATCTCCCATATTTTCTAATAAATATTTTAAACAAATGTACAAGGTCCAAAGCCTTTTTTTTTTTTTTTTTAAATTGTACATGATTGATACACAGATCCATTGAACACAAGGTGAAGCCCATTTAAGCTAGACTACATGAAGTAATGAGTTTAGTTCGATATTTCACCCAGAAACCTCTGTATTTCTTCACGGACCAGTGTCTTTTAATAACTTCCTAATGCATTCTCACATCAGTTCAGAGCTTGTGCAATGTTGCTCTGCAATGTCAAGTAGCTGAGAGAAAGTTGCAGAGGTATAAAGGAAATTGATTTTACAACGATACCGTCATTGCAACATTTTTCTTCAGGTTTACAGGATATATGATTAGCTTTTATTGTGGTGTGTATAACTTGTATCTTTGTACTGTGTTGAAAGGCATACAATTCTGGTAAATGAATGGCAAATGTCTCCCAATTGCTACAATGACATAATTTGGATGTATGTTTTCCAGAAATCATAAAATTATGTAAGAATCACCAGACCTTTTGGATTTACAAATTGAAAGTGTTGAACTATCCAGGGATAAACGAAGATCTTGTTTGTCATGTATTTTTGTAAATAGATTCATTTCTTTATTTTTTCCATTGATTTGAACTATATGTTACCATGCAGTAGAAGGTTATGGGTAAGGCAATTTAAGTTTTCCCTGTTTATATATGCACAATTTTAAAGAATTTCAGTATTGGTGACAACTTTTTTGTCATTTGTAACCAATATTGTTTCTTACAAGTACTATACATCAATATTGTTTATTTGCTGTCTTTTTGATGATTATTATGCAATTCTCACTCGTCAGATGAGATTAAGTCAAATTCTCAGACAATGGTGAACATAGATATTTTTAAGTTTAACAAAAAAAAAGAAAAATTGTATTCTTAATAAAAAAGCTTTTGAAATCTAATCTTTTTTTTTATCCTGCATTGTTTTGAGGGATGAAACCACAACAATTCAGCACTCCAGAATAACATGTTTATATTTTTTAGTTAACAGCTTGACATGGTAATTTTTCACCTACGTTATTTTCTAACTGAGAAGGATCATGGCTTATTCTAGTTTAATACGTTGAATCATTACTACAAACAAAATCCACATGAAGTAATTAAGAATGTACCAATCTGCTGCATAAATGCACTGTATGTAAAGAATAGTAAACATCAAAATTTGTCAAAAATTCTGCACCTACAAATGAAAATGTTAAAAATTCAAATGTCAATTCAGCTGTAAAAATCAAACATGAAGTTGAGGCTTTGAGTTGTTACTGCTGTTAACTGTCCAGTCATATTTATATCATCAAACATCTTGATCAGATCTAAAAGGGATACATGTTTAAGTCAGCCATCATATAAATCTTTTTTAAAAACTATACAAGTAATCAGTTTTAAAAACAAAATCAATATTATTTTCCTCTTAAAGTCCACAGTAATTTTAACTAATTTCAGCAGTCTCTTTACATTCAACTGAATGTTTGTCAATGGGTGACTGACAGTCCGAAACAGTGTCAATAGATGAGGGAGATGTCCAGCTATTCCTAATCTGGTGAGGGGAAGATGCTACATGATTGTCTCTGTGGAGCTGCAAGTCTTTCTGAGAGCCAACAGAAAACTGAGTTTCACACTGAGAATCAACAGTGGGGGGTGAATGGGAGTCAAGAGAGAACTTTGGGTTGGAACGTGAGTCAGTTGAGTTGTGGCCTCTAGATTCCGTGTCAGTGGGGTGCTGGTGGTTTGAATGGGAGTCAATTAAACCAGCTTTTCTGAGGGTTGTGAGGGCGGGGCTGCTTTCAACTGGGGCACAACATAAGGTGGTGCGACCTTCAACTGTAGTGCTGGCCGATCTAGAAGAATGCAAGTCAACAGGTGGCCGGAGACTTTCACGGTAAAAATGAATGGATAATCTGTCTTCATTAATATCCATAGATGACATCTTTCCATCTGGAAGTCTCTCGTGGTGGTCAATGCTCAATTCGGGATTTTTACAATGCGAGACAATGGATGCCATTGTTCTCTCAAAACTATCCCTATGGGGCAATACCCCTACCGTGAGTCTTTTTTTGTTGGCAGTGTCACTGAAAAAATGTGAGGCAATGGGTGAAACTGAACTGGGAGATGTTGCATCATTAGATTTAACTCCTGAGAAATTACTGCCTCTAATCTGGCGATCATCGGAATTGACACCACTGTAACAGTAAACGTCAAGGGGTGCTACTTCAGTCGTTCTCTTGGAACTGCTGGAGGAAGAGTCTTTGGGGCAACAAGTCATGGCTGAGAGGAAATCAATGGGAGATACAGAACACCTAGGATGCTGCTCAACGGGCAAAGGTTTGAGAGCAGAAGCAGGTTTGTCTTTAGTGGAATATGCTGATGATGGAAAACAGTGGATGTCAAGACTTGGTAAACAATTGGCACCTGTTTGCCTATTTACAGATCCAGAAGATGAAGAAACACAGGCTTCTGTAGCAGATTTGTGGCTGATGGATGATCCAACTTTAAACCCAGGAACAGCAGAATGGGGTGCTAAGATAGTGGTTTCAGGAATAAGAGGTGATGACTGGATGGCCATGGCAGGTGGGAGTGTACTCCCTACATCCGTGTTTTTTAACAGAGGCGGGTCCTTTTTATTGGAAGAATGACAAGGGCTTCTCTGCTTGAGGGAAGCATTGCAGTCTTGCCGCTGCGGAGCAGGTGGCAAGGGGACAGAGGTGCAACACGTCAGTGACGCTGAGTCAAAATATTGACAGCTGTGATCTTTTTTGGCACCCTGAATCACATCCACATGGTCTGAGACTCTTTTCTGCTCAGCAAGCCAATTCTCCAGATTAAAACCATCTCGACTGGCCTCGTGTTGGTTGACAACATGTTTCACTTCATGGTCAGGTGAGCATTTAGAGTTTTCAATCTTAGGCTCAGCAGTGCCAGCCAGGTCATTGAGGATGGTCACCAGGAGATTTGTGTCAGGCTTCCCTACCTCCGAGTCTCTCTTCCCAATCTGCATTTCAGTTTTTCCATCTTGCAGAGCATACAGATTAACAGCACTGTTGACCTTCCCACATCTATTGTTATTGTTGTTAACAATTCCCTTGTCATCAGTATCACAGCCCAACAACTGGTCTCCATCTTCAACCTTTTCCCCGTCCAGATCATGATCACTGTCATCAACAGCGACGGGATCTGTTAGCTTGGATCGGCTCTCTGGTTCATTGTCCAACTCTCGGTCCAGGATGTCAACAGGAAGCTCGGCAATTTCGCCATCCAAGACTCCATGACCACTGGTAGAATGCATCAACGAGAGTGGCGGAAGATGTGAGAAATCAACAGTCTGTCGGCTGCTGAACGGACTGCTGCCGCTGCTGTCATCATGGCTGCTGTCGCTATCGAGCGTGATGATAACCGGAGAACTGAGACACACGGGGGGAGAGAGAGAGTTATCAATAACTATGACATAGTATTATGGCCACTGCCGAAAAAATAAAGTGAGTTTTGAGATTGTGATATTTTCAGAAAAACTCAAAATAGGGAATATGAAAAACACTTGATTACATGAAGTATTAGGACACTATGACAAATGAGCAGAGGCTTGGGTGATTTTTTTGAATTATCAGTATATTACAACTTTATCAACTTGCTTGTTCCACATTACATTACAAGAAAAATAAACATTTGTCTTATAGTTTAAGATATTTCTTGAAATATTCCAAATATCTCCTTGTTTTTCTAACCATTGCAAAACACTGTTACATTTTACCAGAATCTTATGATATGTTATGATATTGTCAAAACACTAAAACTCTAAATTTGACAAATAATATATGTAGATATTGGCCATTTTTTGTTTTTGTTTAATTTATAGGCAATAAAATAATATATTTAAGTTAATTTAAAGAACCTAACAAAAAGTTTCATTTCTAAGATTTAATCTAAAACTAGCTTTAATAGTTTTGATTTATTTGAACTTTCATTAAAGTGAAATATTTGGGAAACATTTTTGTTTATACTATTATTTGATAATAAACTATCAGTCTATAATATGTATATTTTAAGATTTAATAACTCCTTTATATTGTTCTAACCCTTATATGGGTCCGTGAAGGTTAATTTATGATAGCATGTCGCCACCTGGTGGTCGACTTTCCAAATGCAAAATGGATGAAATCATTTAATTGGTCGTCACAGAATTCATAAGTTTTTAATATAAAGGCAGTATCAAATTTGACTACTTGGGATGAATTTTATAAAAATAGACAGAAGTCATCAGATAGTAACACTTTTGGTTTGTTCACATTCAGGCTGTCACATCTTGAATAACTAAGCATTTACACATTTAATACGCTGTCTGTGCGCACCTGCTACTTTGCGTCTTGCGGCAGTGTTTCCTTCGGCGTTTGTGCGCAGGAGGTCGCAGTGCACTTGGGGTAATGGTTCCCTCATAGATGATTTCCACACTGGGACTCCGGTCATCTCTGCACCTACTGCTGCTAACATCATCCCTTTGAAGAAAGTGAAAAACTCAAATCATTCATCCATTGAATAGTAACTGCACCGATCTCATCTGTGCATTTATAAAAAGTGGAAGGGAAAATCTCACCTCTCTCCATTGTAGCTGCTGGTCTTCCTGTGAGTGTCCTTCCTCTGTCTGTCCTTTTTCCTTCCTCCCTCTCTCCCCCTTCTCTTCCTCTCGACCTCACCTGCCCGTCCTCTTCTCTTATCACTGCGGTGGTTGGGCCTCCAGGTGCTGTCCTTATTGTTCAGGTGTCGACTCTTGTATTTCCTCTTCCCTCCAGGCTTTTCACCGTGGTGAGAGTTGCCACGATCTCTAGGGGAGAGCGAGGGAGTTGGCGGTGTCCGGGGCGGCTGAGGAGAAGAGGAGATAAGAGAAGAGGAAGAAGAGTGGTAATATGAGCAGTAAGGCGAGGAGGCAGATGAGGAGAATGGGGAGAGTCTGGAGCAGCGATATTCCCATGTGGAGTCAGCTGGACTGGGTGGCAACGGTGAGCAGGACCCAATGCTGGAGTGAAATGGGGAGTGACGATATTCATTACGTCGCATCATGGCGGGATAAATGGAGCGATTCGGGTTGGACAACATGCCAGCTCGCTCCCTCTCTCCTCTACTCCTCTTTGGTCTGTCACCACTGTGCTGCCTTCCGCTCTTCCTCCTCCTCTCCGTAGATTCTGGGTAACAGTACACTTCTCTCTCACTCTCTTTCCCTCTCTTTTTTCCTGGGCTGAGCGTGCATGGCAGGTTCTGACTGGATCCTGAGCTGCCAGTCCAGGACCGTGCACGTGAGGAGGGACAGTTCGTCTCACTCTCTTTCTCCTGTAGCTCTTCTCTATAAGCACCAGATGTTGATGGAGGGATTGTGGAGGTAGGAGGGGTGGCGGGTTTTGGAGGAAGGCTCTCCACCATTTTCTCCTCAACTTTTTTCTTTTTTGCTTCCTCTTCTTCCTCTGTATCGGAGGAGAGCTGCACCAGCTCAGGAGTACGTTCCGCTATCGGCTTCTTATACCCAACAATCAGACACTCGTCCTCTGCTTCCTCCACCTGCCTTCCCCCCTGCTCTGCCTCCTCATTGGCACCATCCAGCACAGCAGGACTGACTGATAGCTGGCCCAGCGAACCAGAGGGCTCTGCAGATGTGTAAGAGGGACCCGGGGTCTCATCGTCCCAAGGCGCCAGGCTGAGAGAGGTTCCTGTTTGGATGCCATCACTGAGAGTGTTGCCTACACTCCCTGAGAGCCTATCCTCTGACCTTCCACCTCTCTGATCTTCCTCACCCTCCGATATGGCAATAACGGAGTCGCTATCAGTGGAGGTACTGATTCCATCCAACTCCAGGGCAGCTGCCGGCGGCTCATACATGGCATGAAGATCGTAGTTTTCTAGGTTCAGTGGTGAGCGAGCAAAACTGACAAGTTCGTGCAGAAAGTGATCTGTGCGGGCCAGCAGGTAGGGTCGTAGTTCCTCCTCGATGGTGGGCATGTGCTGCAATCCGTGGCGGGCAAGGCGTGCCATGATGATACGCTGAACAATGTCAATGAGCGACATATGGGCACCATACAGCACTGTGAGCTCCCGTCGTAGCCAAGGGCGGAGCCTGTTCAGGAGTGCAGGGTTCTGGTTGAAGCTCTCTGCTGTGACATCACGCTGTTGCAACCCCTGGCTACCACCACTGCCACTGACGCCAGCAATGCCAACAACCCGTATGCCACTGCGGTAGAGGCCACGACGAAATATAAGCATCTCGCTCTCCTTCAGGCGGTGTAAAGGCCCACCTTCTTGCTGCAAGCGATGCCTTTCCGCCAAACGTTTCATCAGACGCCGTGATGACCTATCATTGGGTGCAAGAGGTGCCACTGGCCCCCCAAGGCCTGTCAATCCTTCAAATATCACTCCACGCTCTGGCAGCTCCGCCCCTCCCCTTGACCTTCGCTCCTGCTCCTCTTCTCCCCCATCACTGTCATCGCTAATGACAGGAGGTATTACAGCAGGGTGAGGAGGAGGGAGGGAGCTGAAATACCACTCCCACACACCCCTGCCTCCTCCTCTTCCTCCCCTCTCCCTCCGCCTTCTCCGCATTGTGGTCTCAACCCCATCTCCTACTCTACGCCTCCTCAGCATCAGCCTCATCTGGTGGTCATTCCTCGCTGCAGACGCCATTGCAGCCACCATAGCAACAGTGTCTGCTGCTCTGCCAGGACACAACCTGTATTCCTGAAAATCATCTTCGGCACGGACGGAGTGCAGGATGGAGGCGAAGGGCTGCTTGCATAGCGGGCACTCAGCCTTGTTGTGTGACCACTCCTGGATGCAAGGGAAGCAGAAGCGGTGTAGGCAGCTGTCGAGGTATGCCCGGTTGTTGAACCTGTCAAGGCAGATGGGACACTTGGAGTCCGGAGATGCATCCTCTGCTGCTATAGCTGCCCGTACTGAGGCAGACGCTGAGGAGGTGGGAGAAGATGTTGAGATGGTGGCAGCAGTACTGCTAGTTTTCTTTCTGCCACTGCGGACAGCTCTTGTTTGGTTCCTTTGCTCTTCCTCATCTGCCTGCCCACCTCCTGCTGTGGTGTTCGCCCCAGTAACAGCATTGTCGCGGCGACGCACACGCAGTTTCATCCGGGTGGGCGCCATCACCTAAACACTCATGAAAAGAGGAATGCCATCACTAAAACAAGTCAGGTCTCAGGAATCTTAAGTGTCAAAACATGAACTTTATCTTCCATTCAATCCATTCTCTGTCATCAACACTTCATCCATTCAGGTTAAATGACTAGCTAAAATTAATGGTAGCCAACGTTATCTAAACACATTGTTGTGAAAGCACTCTATGCTCTGTGGTTAGACCATGCCTATCATGCATAATAGAAATAGTTAGCAGATATAATGATTGCATCACTGTGTGAAGCAAAATAAACGATGTGGTAAACAAAGCCATTTCTGGGTTACAATGTTTTAATCTCATTATTTTCATTAATTGGCTTCATAGTCAAATAAGATCTTTACAGATCCAAAAAGGCAGCATTGGTGGCACGGTGTTGTGGTGGTTAGCGCTGTTGCCTCACAGCGAGAAGGTTGTGGGTTTGAATCCCAGGGTCTTCTGCAATTTTCTGTGTGGAGTTTGTATGTTCTCCCGTGTCTGTGTGGGTTTCCTCCAGGTGCTCCGGTTTCCCCCACCCACAAAACATGTGCATTAGGTTAATCACTCCTGCCATTGCCCCTGACCAAGGCAAGGTGGAAGATCTGGAGTTGGTCCCCGGGCGCTGTTGTGTGTGTGTGTTTGCAGGTGCATGTGTTGGCTGTCCACTGCTTCTCATTGAGGATGGGTAAGAATGCAGAGAATTAATTCCCCTACAGAGATCAATAAAGTATCATTCTTTCTTTCATTTAGTCTACCACAGAAGTGTTTTAAATGATACCGTGATAGTTTTTGGGCTATACCCACAACTCCTGTGACTTGGCTAATTATTGGGGACTGTGACGCTTGTGGTTTTGTATGACACAAGTTATTCTACTGTTAAAACAGCGCCAACTACAGGCTGATATATACTGAAACTGCTTTATCGTTTTTTGACAGGCTGTCACGGAACACACATTTTAAAGTAACTTCGTGAATCCATTGCCACACGACAATGTTTAACTATCTACCCTACAACCCCGTCATTTACGTCATTTATGTGACGAATGAAGCGCCCATTTGAGCTATTTTCACCATGTATGGACAGCTAATGGCGCTGCTCCAGCCATCTCCTGTTAACAGAGAGCTAACATAACATCTCGATTTCTCTTTTCTGTCATGGCTTTATTCGGTTTCTATCTATACTGACTTTTCTACTGACTTTTCATTTTTAATCCGCAGATGTTACTCAGAAAGCTTTTATCACCATGCTGAAAAAAACACAACTCTGTGGGAAAAGACAAAACGACTTACACTAGCTGCAAAGCAGGCAACTAACATAGCTTGCTACATCGAGCAACACAACAGAAACAGTGTAGCTACTGTTCGCATTTAGCCAACCGGTGCGCACAGATTTACCTTCTTCGCTCCAAACCAATTTTCAATCAATTCACTCAGTGAAAACCACAATCTCAGTACAATATGAGAGCTATCATAGATGCTAAATATAAAACATATTCAAAAGTAATATCAGTTTGTTACCATCTTAGCATGCTAACGCCATTAGCTTCTAGTACCTGACAAGAATCGGGCTCCCCGAGAGGCTCCTTGAGCTTTTCATCCGGTTTGTTCTCCTACGGCTAAATGAGCGCACAATAAGCTGCCTTAACAATAAAAAAACACCAGAGCACCGGGCCGTGCTGCTCGATCGCGTTTAATACAAATTACACTATTTAAAAGTTACACATTTTGTGAGGGGAACTGTCGATGGAAGAAAGATACAGCTGCAAGGGGTTGCTGCGGTGCATGCTGGGAACTGGAGTATGGGACGCTCACTCAAATTTAAAATAAGACTTATTTTATCTCTGTTTACTTTTAAAACGTAAGTAGAGTGCAATAAACAATTTGATAAAATGTAAAATGTGTTAATGCAAGTAATAAATAATGTAAATAAAAATAATCTAAAATAAAAAAGAAATGTCGAACCTTAACATAAAGTAGTGCTAGGAATAGAGCAAATGTGAGATGAACATTACTGCGAGGGAAACGCGCCCTTTATCAAACACGTTCTTCAGAGATTTGTTTGACAGCAACGCGAATTCACGACAGGGGCACTTTAACGCCGTCACGCTGCTTTGAGATCGTCCAATGAACTGGAAGAAGTTGGAAAGGCGGAACAGAGCGATGTAAACAAAGCTAAAGTAGGCTAAGGTAGCCGTCCCAAAACCAAGCGGTTTAATGTGTATCGACGCTAAATGAGAGCAGATGGCAATGCTGAGCAGACGAACTCTGGACTGTATCTACTCTGGGGTGAGGAATTATTAGATTTAAACTGTTTCGGTACATTTCCGGTGAGTTATTTGGCTGTGCTAAATAAGCTGCTTATGATTTAGCTGCCTGTTCTCATTTACCACCTGTTTAAATAAAATAAAATAAAGATGTTTCCTTTGCCAATTTTATTCATCAACGCTTTTTCGACATTTCCAAAATCTACCTCAAGCGAGCGTAAAAGCTTTATTGCGCAATTGATGAAGTTTTTTTTCTTCGAATTTTACCGTTACATCAAGTTTTTCTAATACGATACTTCAAGTACGCATAAAATACTTTGATGGATGTGCGGCTAATGTGTAATCTACGTGATATATAGAAATGTCATTCCGCTTAGGGTTTATTTGATGTTTCCTGCATTTCTATAAAATATTTATTACTGATTTTTCTGTTCCTATCGTTTCATGTTTTGTCCTTATTCTGCCGTTATTATACATTTCTTTCTCGTCGAGCTCCCAAGTTTTAAAGGCTATTACTGTTTTTTTCGGGGCAGGCTTTTATGCTGAGAATGAGCTTTCTCTTTCAGGTGTTGTTTGGCATCGCAGTTTTGTCTTGGGTATATGTGATCTATGCCAGTAGGATTGCAGCTCATTGGCTGCTGGAGAATAGCATTGCCCCTTCACAAAGTGACTGATAGCGTAACCACTGAAGAAGGTGAGTGATATTCTGATCGTTTGGTTTTGGGGTTTGTTTGTTTTTTGTTTTTTTTGCTACTATAGGCTCATGATATTAGGACATACCGATAGTCCATGCATACTTGCTCTGGTCTCAGGTGAACAGAGATAGATTAAGATCTGATCCCGTCCTGATGCAATTTTGAACCTCTTACAGAACAGAACAATCTGTGAAGACGCAGTAAAAACTCTGGAGTGCTCAGAACGTTCTGGAAGTTTGGGGGCTGGATTCTGGATTCCAGTCTGCACTTAGAATAGATGTGGGTTATTTATTTATTAACTATGCAACTCTGCAGTGATCTGTCCTCTGTTTGCTTGGTGAACATAAAAGCCACTTACAACAGCTGTATGATTAATGGGATCGAAAATGTAACACTTCCAAAAGCGAGGGACTGTGATAACAGTATTGTTGCTTATAAACCAAGAACTATCTGGGCTGTACAAGATTATCACTGATTGCTGAAAGAGGGAACTGAAACCTTGAGGGACCATACTAACAGTAAAAGAACAATGCTAAAATGATTCTTTTTTTGTGTGTGTGTGTAGTTCCACAAAGACATGTCACTAATTTGTTGTGTTCTGTTTGTATGTCAGAAATTATTGTAAACAACAAATAAATTTTTTGCAAACAACTCATCAGTCAGACCGATTTTCTCTGATTTAGGGCTGTCACTATTGATTATTTTGAAACTTAATTCATAATTTACTGATGTTTTAGATTATTTGTTGTCAATATATATGTATATATATATATATATATATTCTTGAGTATGTGTATAGCAGAGTCTCTCTTACTATAAGAAACACAGGGGGAAATAAAACTACAAATTCCTAAATCCAACTAATAATTGGGATTATAATGATTAGTTTTGTATGTGTCCATTTGAGGCTTGTCCTCCGTTGACGGTGGTCCAATGAAATGAGGATTATGACATGAACTTAAAATAATGAAAACTTTTTATTCAACTTTAAGATCACTTTTTGACATAATTGGCACGTGTGTGTGTTTGTTACACTATCATTTGACCATTATAATGAAATGTGCACCAGCAAGATGACTTCCACTCCTTAGTATTGGCCTATTTTGTACAAAGTGGTCTGCATAACGAGTGAATGGGAGCACTAACATTGGAGGAATTGTATTGCCAATGGCTTTACGCACACATTCAATAGAGACCGGCTAACTCCATTTCCCCTGAACCCAACCTGTTTAGTGGCACGTTTTGTAATCACTCTGTCTGGGGTTTGCACAGTTATTATACCGGACTCATTGATGTTCCAAATGTCATTTGCATTTAAGTTGTACCTCCTTATCAACTTGTCAAGCTTTTTGAAAAATGTTGCAACATTACTGTTGTTAAAGTTTATATTTTATATTGCATTTGATATAAATTGCTGACTTCCATAATGTCCCGCAGTAGCCCACGTGGGATATTCTGTCAATTCTTTGTCATGTTCATCAGTGAATACCTTGTTTCAACTATGGTAGGCAACATGTGATCCCCTCTCTTCTAAGCTCTCTCTTTAACCCAATATGTACAGTGTGATGTGACTCCTGATGGACTTTCCCTCCTCTTTTACATCATCTGATCCTCTCTTCAAAATGTTGAGAGTCTCTCTCTTCCAGGACCGAAGCATACCGACATTCGGGGAAACCATATAAATACAATAACATTTTTTCTTGTTGTAGGGGGTAACATTTTCTCACATCTTGGTACAACTAACCCAGACTCTTGTATCCATGAACTAGCTGACCTTACAACGAACAACTAAAACATTAGCACGAACAATTTGCATGAAAGATATTTACCCACACACACATTTAACATGATTTAAGTCTGATGAGTTTACCTGCAAACCAGGCAGTGCTATTACAAAATAAACAAGAAAAAAACATTGCATTCAAACCAAACAAAAACAAAAAAAGTTTTTTCCTTCTACATTTGGCTGCGTCTGCCACAGCTTGCACATCCTCACATGTGGAACAAAGACTAAATTAAGCATGGGCAGAGTGAATCAGGTGATTTGTAATTTGTTCCTGATTGAAGAAATTGAAAGTCTTACAACTAACCAATGTTAAAACCATTCCCAGTCTCCCTTAAATTACATTTATTAACTTTTTACCCACGAAAATTTGTGTGTGAATGTGCATCATGCCGAGCTAACACTCCACAGGCTGAGCTAAGCAGAGCTGTGACGCTATGTTACTGCTAATCGAAGGTAGCTGGTGAGTGAAAGAGGTTGGAGAGACAGAGAGAGAGCTCTACGAGGGGAGTCGACACAGTGCTTGGCTGACTCACATTTCAGAACAGCGCAGCACAGACGCTGCCCAACGCAGATGATTGTTCCCGAATGGATGGATATTTGACGATATTTGGGAAATAAAAATATTTTTTTGAACTATTGTTGGCCTGGCTGGGGCTCTCTTTGGCCTTGTGGCACACCAGTTCTGTTATAGGGTAAACACTGATCTGACACAAGGCTGGTTCCTCACTCACAAAACACACATAAAATGAAAGCACCAGAAGAGTAAAATCGCCAAACAGAATAAAAGTTGTTGTTTTGTTTCAAATGCGCAATGCAATTTGAAACCTGTTGTGTTTTGTCGTCGAGAGGTTAGCTGTCAGAAAAATATGTATTTGCCTTATACTTAATAGAGAAGAAGTGCTTACCGTGTGAGTGCTTACTTGTTTTCTATTACAGACAGGTTAGTCAGGTTAGTGCTGGGTCAAATGGCATCTTTGATTTGCCACTTTCACAAATAATTGATTACGTCTCATTTTAATCAATGATTTCAAAAATTGATTAGTCAATTATAAATGATTAATCGCGACAGTACTTCTCTGATGTTTTCAGTAAATAACACTTGGTCAAATTACCATACACACAATCTCATCTCAATACCAACACACCTCCACGTTTTTATAACACTGCCTTTGATGTGTGAACATGTATTAGTGTGTACAAACAATAAAACATAGTGTGTGTGCGTGTTCTCTCATATGGAAATTCTCTGTAATAGAATGGGTGAAAAGACGATGAGAGGGCGAGCAAGGCAGAGGGTGAGAGAACACTCATTCTATTAATGAAAACACTTCAAACAGTCCCCACGTCTCATGTGTAATTAAAAAGCCTGTTTCCATCTCTCCTCATGTGTTCCTCTTCCTCTGCTCATTTGTTTTTGTTTGGTGTGCATGATGCAGAATCTTTTATTTCATACAATTTCTTTCTTGACAAGAATAACATGTTGGTGTGGATTTATCTATTTATTTTAATACAATTATGTTTCTATGCATATATACATTACGTATATTTTATGAATTTTCAGAAAACACACACTTTGGATTAAGATACAAACAATAAACATTAATTAACAGAATGATCATTTTATTTATGTGTGATTTTTTAAAATTTAGAGATCACAACATTAAATAAATCAATATCAATTAAAAGCTAATATTGTAATTTATGAAGTTTTAGATTTTGGATAGTGCATTAAAAAAGCACAGAAGATTAAATTGAATAGACTTTAATGCCATTAACTTAACATTAACACGGTAATTTTTATGAATTATAATCTGCCCACAGCTTCTCCAGCTGAAGCATGTTTGTGTGTGTGTGTCTGTGTGTTTGTTTGTGTCTGTGTGTAGAACAAGCACGCTGCCTCGTGCAGCTGTGCTTCTATTCAGACAGATGAGCCTACGTGACACACACACTTCTGGCCCATGATGGCTGTGTTCCACTACCTCTTCATCACACACATTTTGTCACACATAGTTTCTGCCAACAAATGTCTTATGCTGTGCATGATTTTATTTGATTTAACTGTTAGTACTCACATTTCTCTACACTTATTTACAAATAATTTCCAAATACTACTTCATTATTTATTACTAATTTTTGAATTTTTCCACAACCTTTCATGGTGTAATAGACATATCAACTTTTTACTGTTCACCATTGTACGCTAACCTTTTTGTATAATTTTGAGTACACCAATATATTTACAATTAACAATCACCTTCTTCAGCTTTCTTCATAGTTTTTGGCATATAACCAGACCTTATGAAAGGACCTTATTTATATTGTGAGGATGACTAGATCCAGTTCTAGTTCTTGATCAGCTAAATCTAGTCTAGCAAATGTCATCAAAATCAGTAATCGTACAACTGGATTTCCACTGATTTTTATGCACTCCTCCTGCTTTTTCTATTAATGTTCCCCTATTTTGGTTTATTACTGCTATGGTGACGCGGTGGTTTGCACTGTTGCCTCACAGCAAGAATGTTGTGGGTTCAAATCCTGGGGTTGACTTCCACACCTTTTTGTGTTGAGTTTGCATGTTCTCCCCTTCTCCTCTCCTACGGATGCTCCAGTTTCCCCCACCAACAAAAACATGTACGTTAGGATAAATTCTCCTGCCACTTCCACCTTTGACCAAGGCAAAGGCGTTGGTCCCCGGGCGCTGTTGTGTGTGTGTGTTTGCACGTGTGTGTGTTGGCGGCCCCTCTCCTCACTGAAGATGGGTAAGAACGGAGGAAATTAATTTCCCTAAGGGGCTCAATAAAGTACCCTTCTTTCTTCTTCTTTCTAACCAAACCCTTCTTCCATCTGCACAAATGTTCCAAATGTTCAAACAGCAGAGACACAAATTTTCCATCTTCACACATTCTGTTTGTTTTGGATTATTTTTACTGTTCATGTCAGTTTGGATACATTCATTTATAGCACTAGTAAGAAGCTGGGTCTGAGAAACAAATAGGACCTGAGATGAAACACACAAGTCTAATTAAATCAAGTCCAGTGTTAAGCAAAATCCAAACGAAGTTGGAAATATGTCCAGTTAGTCATGAGAGGCATGAGAACAGAGTAGGACCATACACAGAAAGACAGAATGTCACCTTGAAATGAAACGAAAAATACTCCAATACTCCAAATACTCTAATCTTACGTCTGTCTTTATTCAGCAGTTTTGTCAACATTCCGCGCCTAAGGACAATACAACGAGAATAAACACAAAACAGAATCTACAAGTAGAAATAAATATGAATAACAAAATTTCTGGCTTCGACCCTTGATATTTGCCACAAATTCTTTCTATGTTACATTTCACCTGTATTTGTATTTTGTTTTCCAACTTAAAATTGCAGTTTTACTTTATACACAATTATTTATATTCTGTTTTCACAAACGTTTTCTATTAATGACATTATTAGGTCTTGTAGATTGAAGAAGCTAAATAATGAAATGGATACGTCATGGGAAAAGGCATAACTCTAAAGTTCTGCATGATTTCCAGCCTAAATTGCGGTCAAACATTGAAGAATTCACATGGAAACGGCACATGAATACACACTTTCAGAGAATTTGGGGATCAGACCTGATCCAGGAGGAGATCGTGATTTAAAAATCCTGGCATAGAAGCATACAGCTCTCTTTCCTTGTTCTCTGTCTCCATGGTTACGTGTTTGGTGGGCTTGGTGCTGTCGGGGCTCAGGTCTTTGCAGTTTGTAGACATCTTTTTTCCCACCAACCAGTAGGTCACCATGTCTCCTTTTCCCTGAGGGACACAGACAATTTTACTCCTAGTTCCTCTCGTCAGACACTGCACATCTTCTAGGTTTTCAGGGGGAAATTGGGCATAGTGAGCTATGGTGAAAAAAGAATCTCTGATGTGTTTTCCTCTTGGCTTTACAGTGGTTTTATGAGTGGTTTCAGACAATAAATTCCCAGCAGAAAGTGGCTCTCAGAAAACATTTAGACCATGAATACATGTAAGAAAGAAAACTATTGCTTTTTAACTAAATACAGTAACGCAATGTACTGTACAGATTAACAGTAGCATTATTTTTGTTGTCAGATATTTAGAGAATATTTGAGATTTAAATTATTGTGTCACTGACTACTACACGGTGGTTAAATTGTACAGCTCACCTTGACCTGCAGCGATCCTCGGCACTCCAGCATATAACCTCCAATTTCCTCCAGTAGGTAAAAGGCACTGGAGCTGCACTGGATCTTCAGAGCTGTAAACACACTGCGTTAGCACCAAACAAACTTTCCCTATAAACATCCCTCACAAGGCTCTATTCCAGCCCAAAAACCAAACACGCAATGTGGTTCCTATATAACCACTAAGCTGTAAAGACTACTTCCATTACGGTTTTACAAGACACTGCTTTATCGCGTACAAAGGGTTTTGTAATATTTGAGTAAAAACCCAGTTCAATGGAAACTCCAGTATTGCAAACAGAACCAGTTTAATCTGAATAAACAGATAACCGGGCATTATTAAAACTACATTTGTTTGCATTGTAACAATGATTTATACAAATTTCTGCCAGCTTGTTTGAATCTAGCAAACGAAGTCAAGGAAATCATTATTCGTGCAAGGAGTCAGACCTCAAGGTAGTAAAAAAATAAGTGTTTCATTTCTTCACTTCAGCTTGTAGCTGGGTTGTCAAGATGATGATGATTATTGAGACTGTACATTGACATAACAAAACATTTGTCATATTTCATTACATCTGACTAAAACATTCGGATGGGTTTGAAAAAAATTATTTGCCTTTTGAAATTCCAAACTGTTTAGCTGTATTTGGTAGCCAAATTCTTGTAGGCTATTGCTCTAAGTTACTACTGTAATCAGCCTTCATCAGACCACAATGCACGGAATACACTTGTGCGCTGCTGTTATTGCTGAGGATGAGAATTCATCTTTGCTTGCAATATCTGCCTACCTGTCTGTGTTTAGTTGAGATCACGAGTAAACTATCTTGAGGAAAAAAACTTAAATTTTCCTGACAAAATTATTTAGTTGCCTCAGAAAGACAATTTTTAAAAATTACATCGCAACTTATATCAACTCTGAGTGATCTTCCAAATCTGATGGCGTTTCCCATAACTGATGCATGTAACACAGTTACCCAGGCTGGTGGACTCCATCCTGGACGCTGTGTTCACCGTGTCTCCAAACAGACAGTACCGAGGCATCTTCGTCCCCACAACTCCCGCTACCACCGGACCTGCGGCGAGGGACAAATGTTGTTGTGTGCCTAGATTGACTCTACAGTTGTTTTTATTTTGTCTTTATATGAATCTGAATTTACCGGAGTGTATTCCAGCTCGTATCTGTAGTTGTGTGTTGGGTTTGTGGGGGATCCTGAAGGTTTGGCAGACGCCCACCAGGTCCAGAGCCATGCTGGCAATTTCAGAGGCATGAAGAATCCCATTTTCCTGAGGGACGCCGGACACC
>OMNV01009073.1:64240-100603 GCA_900303265.1 Brotula barbata | reverse complement strand
CCACCATGTCTACACACACACACACACACACACACACACACACACACGCGCACACACATTTGAGTCTATGCTCATAAATTCAACAGTGTGATTGTGTGACTGTCTGAAACTCACAGGCATCTCCGATGGTTTCCACCTTATAAACGTCGTAATTGTCAATGATGTCATCAAAGGTTGTGTAGAGCTTGTTGAGGAAGTCCACAACCTGGTAGGGAGTGCTGCTGCTGGACAGTTGGGTGAAGCCCACAATGTCACTGCAAACACACATACAGTACACAAAGACACAGAGTCAGATGCTAACAAGACAGAAAGAGATGGAGGCGGTTATCTCTTTCTTTGTGTCTTGCCTGAAGAAGACGGTGGCACTAACGTAGCTCTGAGCCTGTGATGGTTTCCCCTGTCGCAGGTCATCGGCGACCTGCCGAGGAAGCATACCTACAACACAGACCATTCACTTCAGTCTTCAAAAAATGTCAAATATTTGTTGTATTGGGTGGACTCATGGGTAGAATCTGTATTGAAGTAAGATCCATATGTTGGCTTAACAACTTATCTCTCTTGTACAAACAAGCTGTCATTATATCAAAAATTTGTGAGGACAAGAATTTATTTTATGCGTGGGTGCGTGAGCGTGTCTGTTACTGTATAGCAGCCTGTCAGTCTTCTGTTTCTCATGCGTCAGATCCTGAGTCCTTTCAGCAACCAAAACCTCCAGATGTTTGCTGTACTTTTCCATCTGAGAGAGAGAGATATCATATGATACATAGTTTAATAGCTATACAACAGAAATAATAACAAAGGGGATAACATATTGTCAGTGGGTGATTACTGTGGAATAAATAAGCGATCTGGACGAAGAGGCCTGTCAGTGTTTATTCTACAAAATCACCCACTGAAAACACCTTATCCTGCTTATTATATGGCTACTTGACAAAGAACTAAATAACCTCAGACACTACATTAAATTTAAATTAATTTATTACTTATTACAAGTTTCCCCTGAGAAAAATAGTCCCCTTGCTGTCACCCTCACAATGGCAAAATAGTCAAATCTAGTAGCTAAAACACAGTAGCAGCCCTTTTATAGTTAAAGTCTATCCACACATTTCCATTAATTGTGAAATGTGACATAGTGAATGTAACATCTTTCAAGATATTAAGAGACAAGAAGGCAATGCTAGCTTGTAGTTAGGAATGCTGGCAACTGTTGGCGGAGTGGTGTGAGGCAACTTGGTTATTAGATCAGAGGCGAAGACCGACGGGAGAGCCATGAATGACCAATTAGTAGCACATTATGGAGAGTTGTATAATATCATATTATATACATATTGTACTATATATATATAGACATATATATTGCTAGACTATGACCATGACATCATATGGTATGATCAGCTGTCGAATGCAGTGTAGGTTCTTACCAGGTTCATCATCATATCCACGGGGCTCACTTTGATGGGATTGATTCTGTGGACAAATTTCCTGATTTGTTCAAAGGTGAGGCGTTGGGTAGGGTTTGGAGAACGACATCGTCTGATCAGCTACAAAAGCACAAATGGACGTAAACTTTATTGTCACACGAAGTGGAAAATTTGCCTTGGGCTATTCACCCATGATGCATCCATAAAAAGTAAGACATCACCGTTGTTTAACCACACACACGCATGCACACGCACACATGCACACACACACACATGCACACACACCTCTACATAGTCTGCAGGACAGGGACAAGTGTTGTCAGATTTGCTGGAGATAAGCTCAGGCAGAGGAGGACACCAGGCATGCTCCAGAGTGGACTCTTCCACCTGGACGCAACAGCACAACACACTCCATGTCATGTCAGGAGTGAGTGACAGCAAAAAGCAGATTGAATTCGATTGTGACTTACAGGTACGGGGTCACTGCGAGTGGCTATCTCCAGCAGAATGATGGAATAACTGGAAGGATATGTATTGGTTATCAACCAAACTGTTTGCGTGTGTCTGTGTTACCTGACTGTGTGTCTGTTTATACATTTGTGTTACCTAAATACATCTCCTGCCAAAGTTGGCTCCACATTGGAATTTTGAAACTCAGGTGGCATGTAAACTTCCAACAGTCTCTGTTCATAGAAGGACAGAGGTTCTGTCCTGTCTTCTCTCCGATAGGTCCTCAGCCCGTAGTCTGTGAGGAGAGACCACATGTGAAGAACGAAAGAAAGACGTGTATCCAACGCAATGGATTTGATTTGATAAAAGACCTTCATAGGCAAAAAGACTGTGTGTATCGACAGAGGTTCTTTGTACCAGAACCTCAAAGAAAACCTTTTGTCTTTTCTACTTCTGATACCTGCACCTGATTTTAATTGATCCAAATATCACATGACGGGTTGAATGTTGTTTGCTGGCCCCTCAAAAGTGATGCAACAAGTCGGCGGACATTTGGGCCGATTACAGCCTCACGGAGGTATCAGAAGACAAAGGACAGTTCTTTTAGAGTATACTGAAGAGTTCATGGAGATATTCATAGACCTGGCTATACACTGTATGAATTAACCCCCAAGTTTATCCCTGAATTCACTGTTGCTGACTAATTACAGCAATTTAGCCCGATATCATATATGCAATGCTGCAAAGGGCTTTACAGGCCCCCAACTGAAAACGGTTCCCCACCCAGTCCAAAGCTCTGTAGAAAGCAAAGAAAAACTTGTAAAAGGAAAAGGGAAGAAAAGTAATCAATGAAAGACTCACTCTCCTCCAACAGTCAGAGTGCAATGAGAGGCATAATAAATCACATGCGATAGACGCAACAATACAGCAAAATGGCATAAATACAACCCTTGAGTCCTGATCAGTTTCTTGCATGTCAGAAATTTTACATGCTACAACAACAAAGATGATGTAAGTACATAATAGTGGGCCAAAATGTAGATCAGTTTGTAAACAGTAACATACTGTAGATGTAAGCAGCGGTTGTTACAGTAGCAGTAACATTGTGGCAGTAGTAATATATACAGTGTGTAGTAGAGTATACAGTATTTAATACAGTATATAGTTATGTATTACCAGTGATTTTGCAGACCCAGCGATCGTCTAAGACACAGTTCAGAGACTTGAGTTGGCCATGACAGATCCTGTGGTGGTGAAGGTACGACATGCCTCTGGCAATGTCTGTGGCGAAGGAAAACCTGTCAGGAAGACAAAGCGATTGGGCTGAAATTTGGAGATTATTTCTGTTATATTCAGTTTAAGTTACAGTTTTTTTTGCAAAGCTACGTCTACCTGAAGCCCCAGTTCAGTGGAATCTCCTCGTTGAGAAGAACATCATTAAGGCTTCCTTTTGGACAATACTCAGTTATAATGGCAACATCTGGCACATCAACACACCCGCCAATAAACTTGCAAAGGTTTGGGTGATCAAGCTCCCTGGAAACAGATGGAGGAGGGCAAGGGGGCGGTCAAGAACTGTGTTATTCTGTGTCTGTGTGTGTGTGTGTGTGCGTGTGTGTCTATGTTACCTGACTTGTTTGACTTCCTGTCTGATGGCCTTGGACAGAGAGAAGGTCTTGGTTTGAATACTCTTAATGGCCACTGCCCTGCCGTCACTACACATTTGTTAAATACAGTGTCAATATAAAACAATGTTACCTTACGCAGTGTGTTGTGTGCTGTTAGCATTGAAAAATGGCAACAAAAAAGGCTTTATAGGCTATTTATGAAACCTCATTTATCATGTTAGCACATTAATGTATGTTGTCAAACATTTTCAAAGATTGAGAAGAACATAATCATTCACAGTGTTAGCCAGTTAACATGCTTACACATAGCCTTTAAAAACAAATATTTTCTGATAAATTGTCATAATACTTAATCTTCTCATGATTTTGATGTTGATGTAAATTACATTTTGATCTTCTAGTGGTGTTAGATGTCGACACTTTGATTTATCTTCTAGCAACTATGAATGTCTGAACAAAATTTAGTGACTGATATATCCAAGTTAGGACAAAGTCACAATGTATGGAAGCATAGTTGTACAATGTTTAATTCATGACTATGAATTATATATTGATAAAATGACCAGGAATCTGTTGTTGCTGAATATGTGTTGCTTAATCAGAACTTGAGGGAAGCCTCATGTCCTCCTGTCAATTCATGCAAATTTCCACCAAATTCTGTTCAAGCGAAGACAACCATCTATTGCCTTGGTTGGCATACAACTAACGTACTATATCCCGGTGCAGATGAGAGGAGTTTTCCGGGTCCCTGGTCCTGTGCAGGAGCTGAAAGCTGTCACACAGCTGGTGTTACTGTCGCTGTTCCCCACAGGTACACTCATAATACTCCCCATAGTCATTCGAGCTTCATGATCTACAGAGAGAGAGAGAGAAAAGAGAGACAGAGAGAGAGAGCGAGAGAGCTGCACTATGCTATGCATCTGTAGTTTTCATTTGCCTCAGATTATATGTTGCTGTCCAGCCTATACACTCGATATGAAAGTATTCAATCAGTTTCAGGTCAGTTTAGAGCAGATGTACCCGAAATCTAATTCAAGTTAGTTTCATGTCAGTTTAGATCCACTTCAGGTCTTCTAAAGGCTATAATCCATATATATTTATACCATTTTCAGGACACTTAAATCCAGTGTAGCCCAGAATACATAAACATCCACCATCTATCCATCATCCTTTATCTGAACTGCTTTTCCTATTTCATCAGTTTAAGACTGATTTTCTTTTCACACCCATTCACACCTGTTTTGGATTCAGTGTTGTGTTGATCTTAGACCAATTCTACGTAATCTGGATTTCTACCTTGTTTTATCTGAGTGTATTCAATGATCCAGCTCTCATCCCATAGTAGCTTCTGCTTCTGGTACCTCAGCCACTGTACACAAGAGACAGAGTGATTGACTGGTTGATTGATTGATTGATGTTTTTTTTGTTGTTGTTATACGTAAATATATTTAAAATCTGTGTCTGAGTTTCAGTTTGTGTGTGTTTATGTTATTCTTACCACAGCAGTCACTACAAAGCAGAGGGAAAGCAAGGTGAGGGGCAGGCTAATGGCTAGCTTGGTGTTCGTAGTCATAGGGCATTCCCCACAATCAGCTGGGCAGGTAGAACAAAGTTCCGCCTCTTCACACACCTCATCTCCACACACTGAAAGAGAGAGCGAGAGATGGGGGAAGTCTAGTTTTACAGGCACAACATTTTATCCGAATTCTATAAATTATGTTGATTGTGTAAATAAATCTTTTTAATAAAGTTCTTTGTTGTGCATTTTTACCACATAAATAGCACAACTCATATTATAATAGGATAAATACGAGTGTTTATATATCTTATCTGGATATAAAAGTCCTTTTTTATGCAAAACCATGTCAGTTGTCGGTGTCTGTGACAACAACAACAGCAAAGAGAGTTTGATCTCATGATGCCTCCTGTATGATGTAGGAGTGCGCTTTACGTAAAACAGAAAATGTTTTACAGCTCTACCCCCACTTAATGTAATTATAGACTCAGGATTTGTGTTTCTTGAAATATTGTGCTAATATTAGTAGTCAAAATGTAAGAAGAAAGCTGTTAGCAAACGGCTACAGGGGCTATCTGTGTGGATTTAACGTGCGACATGAGCGATCCAATCAGAAATGGGGTTCATTTGCATGCGACAGAGTGAAACAGCTCGCTGTGGGGGGTTTACATTATGACGCAAAGTTTTTCAGCAGTGAAGCAGTTCATTTGGTCAATGGCAGTCCTGCACACACATAACCCACCTACAGCAGGCAGCACGGTGGACTTTGCCTCCAGAGCGACCTGCATGCGACCCACTCTGATGTGAGCGATGAGTGACGTCAGACCCACATGATGAAGAACCACCTGCAAGGCACAACAATAATGGGTTATCCAGCTTTCAGATGTTCAGCGGCTGATGAAGACCAAAGACCAGTGTGCCGTTACTCACATTCTACAGAATTGGCACTTTGATGTTTTATACTTGTTGTTTGTTTATACTTGTTTTATTTTTATTGTTTTCTATTTTTTTTTTTTTGTACCTGCACTTCTCATATACCCCTCTACTCTTTTCTGCCTCATGTGGATGACATATGTCCACGGTGAACCCTGGATGATGTACAATAATTTAGTTTTTGCCATAGATATGGCATCTAAATTACATTTCCCAGGGTGCACTGAGTGACCTGATCCAGGGTGGCTGACTCACCCACTGACAAGATAGATAGATAGATATGGATGGATGGATGGATGAATGGCCGGACGGACGGACAGACAGACAGACAGACAGACAGACAGACAGACAGACAGACAGACAGACAGACAGACAGATAGATAGACAGATAGATAGATAGATAGATAGATAGATAGATAGATAGATAGATAGATAGATAGATAGATAGATAGATAGGTTTATTCGTAAGAGAATGGGCTTTTCACAGTTTATGGACGTGTGTGATACCTTGGCGGTCCAGTTGGTTTGGGTCATCTTGCCGGATGTAGAGATGGTGTGTGTGAAAATTTTTCCATCGTCAGGAATCCAGGGACCACAGATACTTTCTGTGGTCTGACAGCAGAAAGATAATTAGTATGTAACAGTAACAGTTTCCTTCTTTTACCTCAAAATGCAAAATGGCCTGGTACTAAGATATGATCACCAGAATCATCAACCAGTTTAACCATCATAAATTCTTAGAAACAACGACATTTTATTACATGTATGTCTCGGTCTGTATGTGTAAGTGTACCATGTATCCCAAGGGACAGGAGTGGATGTTAGCATGATGGATGCAGCAGTTTTCTCCATCAGCATCTTTCCAGTTTGCAGGGCAGTCTTGTTGCTCACAGAAGTTCCGAGCTGCTTCAGCATTTACAATGGAGCTGCACACACACACACACACACACACACACACACATAAACGTACTAGGTAGCTCAGGCGAAAGTAAAATGGTTCAGACCAAGACTAAATCTGAATCACCTGAATCAGCCAGTTTGTAGAATGTTAAGGCACACAAGACCAACTGGAACCATTCTAAACCAGTTGAAACTAAATTAATTAGTGTGTGGGTTTAAGACATTCTGAGGCAGTTTGATCAGATGTATGAACCTGTGTGTGAAGATGTTATTGTCCACGGCCCAGTGATAGAAAGAGTCTTGACACGTTACTGAGTATGTGACACTGAACACCTCACCACTCTTCATCATCTCTGGGGGACGGACCACCCAAGCCATCTCCAGACCTGGGACGGGCAGAAAGACAAAGATGTGAAAATTACAGATTTGTACTTTTCAAATGAATTGTTAATTCCAAATGTCAGATAAAGGAGTTCTCACCTCCACAGTCGATCATGTTGTTGTCATTGGGTCTGTCCAGAGGCCAGCAATCATACTCACTGTTGTCCAGATCGTGCCAACAGGAGGCTGGACCAACGCAGAACACGCAGACCTGTATGTGACACACAATAAACAAAAAAAACAACAAGCAACATAATGTGACACAACATACTGTAATCAAAATATTGTGATCAGTGACCAAGAACGAATAATTTACTATCAATAACCAATGAACAACTTACAACGATATATATATACATATATATATATACTTTTTTTAATCTTGCTAAAATTGATGTTATTGATGTTTTGATGTACATCCATTTTTATATAACTTTGACATTTCATCTTTAAAATGTTTTATAATAAAAAAAATAAAGCTAAGAAAAATAACTGGTAATTTGTTTAACAGACTTTCAAAACAAACACCACACATCAGAACAGTTTCTGCTTAACCTAAATAAATACCAGCAATGTAATATATCAACATTTATTTTTCTTTGTAAGTGACATTTTATTCATTTATCACAGAAAGAGAGAAAGAAAAGAACAATTGTGCCTTACCCAGAGAATAAACCAAAACCACAGTTGTGTCTTCATTTTTCTGTCGAAGAGCAGGCTGAGAGACAGATTATGAAAGTGAGAGAGAGAGACAGAGAGCGATACCCCTCCGCATCCTCAGCTTCTGAGCTGGTGATCATTACAAAGGAAAAAGAGAAACAGAGAGTGAGAAAAGAGTAGAGAGAGAGGCTGCAAAGAGAGCGAGGGAGAGGTTCATGTAGTTATTTATCATGAATAATTTCCATCCTACTTAAAAGAGATAAATAAGTAAAGATACTTACTGCCTTCTGCTGGTGGAATACTGTCACTGCAATGAAGACTTCGAAGCAAATTTACTTATCACTTAATACTACTACTATCATCACACTGACCACTGTTATACTAAAATAATATCATATAAATAAAATTTAATGAAATTTAATTTGACTATAACAAATCTGCTATTGCACAGCACCACAATTAAAATTATATTTACTTAATTCTTATTGCCTGTGATGTTAGCACTACTACTACTAGTGGTAATGCTACTACTGCTTTTACGTGACAGATGACAGACAGTGAGACAGACTGTCAGACAGACAGGAAGGTGAGACAGACAGAAACAGCGAGAGAAATAGAGAGCCACAAACAAACACTCCGTCTCTGTGATTTAAACATAGATGGATGGTGTATATTGAGGTGTGCATGCAAATTGCGATTTGAAAGTTTTCTGTCTGTTGGTCTTTTTCCACTGCCCCTCATTTGACTCCCCCCCTCTCTCTCTCTCTCTCTCTCTCTCTCTCTCTCTCTCTCTCCAACCCTCCGTTTCTTCTCTCCGTTCACGAGGCCGGGGTGCGCGCGCGTTCATCGGGCACGCGGACCAGACACACCGGGCGGCAGCAGAGAAACGTAAACGACTTTTTCTTTTGTTTTGTTTTTTCCCTCAAAGTTTGTATTCATTAAACTTTTACCTTATATTTTTACTCACTTTGACCATTTTTGTAACTACTTCCTGTTTTTTCTCTCTTTAACAAGAGGGTTTAGAGTGTTAACGGTGCGGGGATGAATTTGTAAATCTACCGGTACCAGATTGAGCCGGGCCAACGAGGAGGATGCTGCTCCGGGTCACCCTGGTTCTGCTGTCCTGCTCCTGGAGTCAGGCTCAGAAATCAGTGTACAACAGGTGAGGAAATAACAACATACATGTCCCTGTGAATATTAATCATTTTACTCTCTTCGCGCTTCTGTGAGTACTTTCTTTAGTGGCTTCAGTGCCTTAATGTAGAAATGTTTTATTATTGTTTGTGTGTTTTTATATGTCTGTTTGTTTAATTCTAATTTATGCTCTTAGCTTCCTTTTAAATATCTTCTTTTTTAACTCTTTTTGATACTTGGGAAAAATCTGATAAAGATATATTGGCATTATTGATATTGGTTCCTTACACCACCACAAAACAAAAAAAACAAAAACATTTTCATGTATTTTACAGTTAATCTATCATAAATCTATCATGAAAGAACAGTGAGAGTACAGTAATTTTACAGTGTAAAACCAACTGATTTACTGGAAATGACATTATTGAATAGTAACTGTACATAAAAAAAGGTACAAATAAAAAAGTAGTTAATTATAAATCAGAATGCAGTCAGTAAACATCCCACTGAATATAGTCACATTAAATCTGTTCCACAGAAGGTACTGAGCAGGGCTGTGGACTCAAGTCTCATGTCTCAGACTTAGCTTCCCCTCCAGTTTGCTGACTTTAGGCTTGCCATGATCAAAAAAGATTTGCAAAGTGACTTTGACACCACTGATTTACAATGGTGACCTCACCTGGATTTGAGACTTTTGAAAGACTAGATACCTTTCCCAAATCAATTATTAAATTTATGCATTACACAAACATGGTGTTTTTATAATAAGTTTATCTGAAGATTGATGAATTAAAATCATAAATTCACCGAGAAACAGTGTAAATTGACTATATTAATTCTAATTCTGGAATTAAGTTTGATGTAGAATACATTATCATTTGTGAGGAACATGAACAAAGATTTGGACTTGTGATTGACTTGTAACTTAACTTGTAATTTGCATAACTTTACTTGTGACTTCACTACTTGGTTCCACATCTGATATGGCATTCCTACAAAAACATGATTCAAGAAGATACAGGAATACAATGAAATAAAATGAAATACACTGTGAATATTACTCTGAAAGACGAGGGAACGGTCTAAATCTATAAAGGTATTTATACACAAATGAATAAAGTTTTGCAGGCTTAGATAATACAAATTACTAGTATTTTTAGTAAAACTTAAAAAAGTCACAATGTAACACATACACCTTTAATAAAAGGATTAGCGCTTATAGATGGAAAAAACAGACAGAGAGAAGCAGAGAAAAGTGAAGAGTGTGACAGGGAAACAAGTGAAAAAAGAAAGGAATGAGGAGAGGAACTGTGTTTTTGTGTGTGTGTGTGTGAGAGAGGGGGGGGAGGCATGGAAAAAGAAGTGTGTGCACTAAAACACCTCCTTTAAGATATAATTCATGTTCAGACAGGCACATGGAAACAGAAGACGTCAAGAGCATATAGACAAACACACACACACATGCACACACACACACTGAGCTGGTCTAAACTGGTACAGCTTATTTATATAAACTCAGTCTGTGTTGGTTGTGAGAAAAAGTTTTACTACACATTTTAATTTTCATTCACCTATATGTCTACCTAAAACAACCAATCAGCAAACAACAAATTCATGTCTCTCATTTTCTCAGTGTGTGTGTGTGTGTGTGTTCAAATTGTAAGGGTCTGGCTGGAATGTGATGCGTCAGGTCTGCCGATTTTACAAAATTATTGTTTAGGAAATTAATCTGAACTAAGTCATTCAGATTTTTTTGTAAGTTGGAGCATTTTAGAGATGTTCCACTGCGAACCAACACATTGAATTGACCTGTGGTGGATATTATGATTTATTCACATATAAATATAGCATTCACAAAAAAGTACGCAAGCAGTGATGTCATTGTGTGGATTCGTAAAACCTCATCAACCAAATCTGTATATCTGTTTGTGTTGCAGCTGGGCGGAGCAGGTGGTGTCCAATGGTCTTTGTCACTATGGTAACAGCGTGGAGTGTTGCTGGGGATGGAAACAGACAGACCAGGGACGTTGTCAACGTGAGAACACACACTCAAAAAATTATAACATTTTTGGATGAGGTTTTGAGAGTAAATGTTTAAATAATCTATGAAAATGTTCACCAGCTCATCTTGACACCAGAACATCGCAAAAACACATGTGATGGACTGATGATCAGAAATGCTCTTTTTGTGCTCGTGGACTTTGTGGTGAAATGATAAAGAAGTAATTTGAAAAACTGTAATGAGCACAGACTTGGTGGATACATAGGACGTCCGAGCAGGTGTTTCTTTGGGTGTTCGCTGTGAACCATGGGGGGGAGGTTTACTGTAGCATTCCATGCTTTGTGGGGGGCGAAGAGGAGATTTTCTTGAATTTAAACAAATATGTTACATCTACATTAGACAGAAAGCAACAACGTTTGATTATTTTTATTATCAAGTGTATCAGTAACAGTTCAGCTAATAACATCACTGTAAAAACTGCTTATGGTCCTTTATCTTATTATAGCTGAAACATCTAAAATCGAGAGAAAGACAGATTGAAGGTATAATGCCTATTAAGACCAAGAGAGCTACTAGATGGAGGAAAGAGGCTCCATGTGTACTTCTGATCTTAATACGACAGGTTGAGACAGCAAACCATATTTTCTGGCATCATGTAATCATTTTCAATTTGTTCAATTTGGTGAACTTTTCCTATGTTTTGCATGAAACCGATAAAGGAACCAAAGCTACAGAGAAACACATTGGAATATTTTCACTGCACTGGAAACAATAACAGAAAAAATTATTTGATGAGATGCAGATTTTTACAGTGTGTATGTGTTTATGCAGCTCACTGTCAAGAGGGCTGTAAACATGGGGAGTGTGTTGGACCTGACAGATGCAAATGTCGCCCAGGATACACGGGCAAGGCCTGTAACCAAGGTAACTCTATGTTTGTGTGATTGTGTGTTAGTGGTGGTTTCATGGAGATTTGATTTCCCATCAGGCATGAGGAAGACACGCACATTCCAGTCATGCTTGTTTGACCTGCAAAGGCGTGTTTTACCTGAAGACCCTCAAGACACACGCATTCACGCACACACACGCAGACGCACGCAAACCCGCACATACACACACACACACACAGTGCTAATCTCCTGATTAAAGACTGCATTATGAGTCAAATCCTGACTATAAAACAACACGTGGCTTTTAACTAGAGGCGTCTGACACACACCCACCCACGGTAATATAACACGACACACATGCCCAGCATAAATCCTCTGTGACTGAAAGGTTGAGGGGCAAAGGTTAATCCAACAAGCACAATGAGTGAAAACACAAACAGAGAGAATGTGGTCTCAGTTTAATGTGTAATCACTCTTCTCTCTTTCTCTTTCCCGCTGTCCACGTTTGTGTTTTTTGTCAGACTTGAACGAGTGTGGTCTGAAGCCTCGGCCCTGCAAACATCGCTGCATGAACACACTCGGCAGCTACAAGTGTTACTGTTCGGACGGATATGCACTACAGCCGGATGGCAGCTGCAGAAGTGAGCACACAGCTACAAACACAAACACAACCCGCACAGACACACATGCAGGCACACATCTACACACATACTGTAAATGCACAAAAAATACATGTGCACAGAAACAGATATGCACATCCAAGCGCACACACATACACACAGATAAATTTATGCACAAACCTACATACAAATGCACACACACAAACAGGAAGTGTAAGGGAGGAGTTCGGGTTTGTGGTTTTTTACTGGTTTTTAATCTGGACAACGAGGTTTGTCATTTTCCTCTCAGTTGAATTTTAGGGTTCAGGGTGTGATGAAGGTGATGATGATGATGATGATGTTTGTGCTCATTTTGTTCTCTTGTTGGTGTGTAAGCACTCATAATGCAGAGCTTTTTATTCCATAATAATCATCATCATAATAAGAAGAAGAATAAAAACACATTTAGTAGTAGACTAGAAACAAAAGTAGGTTTTTAAAGTTGTTTACAACTTTACAGCATTGTTTTTGTCATTGGTATGTGTGTGTGTGTGTACAGATGCTCATACCTGTTACCATGCCAACTGCCAGTATGGCTGTGAGGTCATCAAGGGTTTGGTCCGGTGCACCTGCCCATCACCTGGATTACAGCTGGGACCAGACAGACGCACATGTGTTGGTCAGTCAGTCTGTCTGTTTTTCAACAAATAAAGAATCAATGATAGATAGTAATTCTCCCGCACATCTCTCTGTATTTCTCTTTCTCTCACTCTTTTTATCTCTCTTTTCCCTCTTTCTCTCTCTCTTTCTACAGACATAGATGAGTGTGCGTTCGGTGGAGGTATGTGTCCTCGCCACAGGAAGTGCGTGAACACATTTGGGAGCTTTGTGTGTAAATGTCACCTTGGATTCAAACTCACGTACATCAATGGACGTTATAACTGCATTGGTGAGGCTATGAGGCAGTGTGTGTGTCTTTTATTTTATGGTTAGTGCTCATGGTCTCCAGTGGTAAATCTTCATTTCCTTGATGTTTTATCTAGCGCCACCAGCAGCTCAAAATGTGCACAGTTTACAGAGGTGCGTAAAGTAACCAAAAGCTGTACTAAAGTAGAGGTGATACATATAGTAGCAAAATATAAATAATAAATACATAGTAAAATATTCCTCAAGTAGAAGTAAAAATAGTCAGCAAAATAACTACTCACGTAAAAGTAAAAAGTGTCTAATAAAAGACTACTCAAGCGCAATCAAAATGGCAAGAACAATGAGGTATCAAATGTTCATCCGATTAACAAAATATAATAAAGTCATGTGCAGCATTTTATTTTGTTTATCAAATATTCAAATATGGCCTCTATGACCAGCCAGTTAATAAAACAGCAGAGCAAACCACCTCTTGGCAGTTTCTTAGAACAAAACTAATGGAAGATGTGCTGAATATAAAAATAAATAATTAAGTAAAGAGAAGAGTGCAGTCTAATGTAAGGGAGTATAAGTGTATAATTTTCTGACAAAATATTCCTGAAATGAATGCTGCATTGAAATTACTCCAAGAGGTACAATTATTTTAAAATATTACTGAGGTTGACGTAACAGATCATATTTACCAATCTTTGGCATATTTTGATCTTAAAGCTAACAGAGCATGCAAACCTTTAGTATGTTACATGTTACAGCTATCTTACCATTCTTAACACTGTAACACTTGTGTGTAAACATGAGCACTGTACGTTTGTAACATGCTTTAGTGTTTCATATGTCTCATGCACTCTAATATGGACACTTTAACTGTAGGTGTGTAAGCGTGCTAATTTCAGACTTTAAACTGAATTTACTGAAGGCAAAAACATTTTCAGAGAGCAAAATCCATACAAATTTAATGTGATTGATCTCTCTCTCTTTCTCTCTCTCTTTCTTTCTCTGTCCAGACAAGGACTCTCGCCCATTCTGCGTTTTGAATCCAGCCTCTCCAAAGTGCAAATGTAAAGATGGAAGTTGTAAAGGTAACAGAGACTTCTCATAGCGCTTTTCCATGAATAGAGTGTCCTTCGCTGTGGCGCAGCTTGGTGAGAGCTGGTTAAATAAAAAGAATGAGGGAATTCATTTCCAGGAAATTGAAGAAGGAAGGAAGAAGGACAAAGATTTTTGTTCGCAAACAATTCTGGTTTTCAGGACGCTTTCACGAAGCGAAAATCGGCCTCCACATTTTTTCAAACAAAGTTAGCATTTGAATGGTCTTCTGAAATGATACAGCCTGGTCCAACTCCGTTACATGTTCAATGTTCAAAGGATGCGCCAATGAAATGAGACAAAGTTTTAGTTTCCATGTCTTCTATCCAGGTTTGCGCCACAAATAGAGCTTGATTAAAGCCTTTTAACGTTATGTATTGTTGTCATATAGTACATCACAAAAAAATGAAGTTTAGGACTAAGATGTGGAAATTCTGACATAAATATATTGTTTCTTCCCTAAAGGTGTTCCCAAAATCATGCTAGAGATGCAAAGACCAAAAATTCCAAATCCAACCATCCCCAAACATACCACCCCTCACACTATTACCACAACTACAGCTCAGCCCACCACTACAACAACTACCACAACGACCAGCATAGTTACTACCACCACTCCAATATGGACTACTCCTCCTACTACTATTAATCTTACTACAACTTCACCTGAAACAACTACGACTCCTATTACAGCAAAAATCCCAACTACTATTATCACTACTATTCCAAGTACAACAACCACTACTACAACAACTGCTACTACTTCTCCCCCTACTACTACCACTACTACCCCTATGCCTACTACAACTGAAGTGGATGCTACAACTACTACTTCTACCATTCCAAAGACTACTACTGTGTCAACTACAACAGCACAAATAACAACAACCACAATGGAAACAACTACACCACAAATAAAAGCAGTAGTAGTAACAACTACACTAACCACCACAATGCCCACGACCACATCCCTGGTGACGACCACCATGAATAACAGGATCAACAAGGATGTGACACAGCGGCAGAGAGGAGACGTGCACAGTGAGGACGAACACATACGCACATGTCAATGTTGGAAATGCAAATACAGTGGCTGACTTTTTTAATATTATTTTGTGTGTTTGTGTGTGTTTTCCAGTCCCTCGTCATCCTGGCCACAACCAGGTGTGGGAGTTCGACATTGAACTGGGAAACACAGCAGAGGATGCTAGGGACGATCCATGTATGTGTGTGAGAGAGAGATTCATATACTAATTGATCAGATTATTGGTTTGATTGTCACTACCATATGAACTCTGTGGCGTACATCTACAGATGATTTTACCTAATGTAATGAACTTTACAAATTTGAGTGATGTATAGCTTCACCAACAGGAGAATGGAATATACTGTAAAATGGGACCAAAGGAAGAATGTGATCCAGAACAAAAGTCCCCTAAAAAGGGTCCATGTTTACAAATTTTAAAGTCTGCCAGTAATACCAATTGTGTGTGTGTCTGTCTTTCTGTCTGTGTGTTTTAGCGGCTAGCTTGCTCCACTGTTCCTTCGACCAAGGAGTGTGTGACTGGCTTTCCGATAGAGAGGGGGATCTGGACTGGGAAACAACACATAACCCTGCAGGTAACAAACACACACACACACACACACAGCTCATATTTTTTTTCATTTTCTCTTGCACGATCTCAGGTGGACGGTACCTGTCAGTCCCGGATCTGAAGCTTGGGCAAAGTAGCATCCGCGGTGCGCGATTGGCTGTCCAAATAGTTCCACCCTGGAGCCATGGCGATCTGTGCTTCTCCTTCTCTCATTGGCTGACAGGGCATCATGTGGGCGTGCTGCAGCTTTTTGTCAGGAAAAAGGGGTGGGGCCAGAGGTAAGACAGTCACATTTCAAGGATAAATTATGTAACGCTATATTTTAAGTCATCCACAAAGCAAAATTAATAATTTTGCATATAATTTACTTTGTCATTGACACAAAACTGACACTGTGGCAAAAGTTTGGTGCATAAGGCTAAAATGATCTAATTCGAGCTAATAACAAGCTAATTAAAAATGCTACGTCTGACCTTGCCAATTTTACTTGCATACTAAATTGGCAACTGAACACACTATAAAGCTATTGGAATTTCTTTTCCTCTGCATCTTGACAATTTTATTTGTCCTGCCACAGGTTATTATCTGAGAATAACAAATATTTCATAAATCCACTTGTTTTGTTTTCTGAAATGTGTTCTAAACTGTGGCCTCATGGAGGTGCTGGATTTGATGTATAATTTTAGTTTTGTTACTTTCTCCTGGTGAATCAAATTTGAGTGTGACTGTTTCTGTTTCTGGCTGCTGCAGGTACAGCCCCTCCCTCTGGAGCAGGACAGGAGGACATGGGTGGAAACACACGGAGGTTACCTTGAAAACAGACTCTGTTGACAGGGCGAGTCACTTATCATGATTATTAACACCAATCGAAACATTTATTTTACACTTTAAGTAAAGCCTATCTGTGTGTGTCTGTGTGTGTGTGTGTAGGTGTTGTTAAAGGCACAGCGACGGAAAGGACAGCGAGGACAGATTGCTGTTGATGATGTCACACTGAGACGAGGAAGGTGTCGGTGACATTGTCCAATCGAGTGGAGACATTCTTCATCGGGATCTGTAGGACTTTTCAAAGTAAAACCACATTTTCAGTTGAAATTGTTACATGTAAATGTCACTGAATACGGGTTTCATTGGACAGAACTTATAGAATGATTATGATTTTTTTACTATTTTACTTACGACAAATTACAACCAACTATGAACTGATGTTCAGTCCTGCCTATCACCAATAACTTAAAGCCATTGTGGGCCACAAATCTCTAAATACAATGAGTAAAAGTACAACTAAATTTAATTTATTAATGGTTTCTGATGCTGTTTAAATCAGTAATGTTTATAATCAGTCATTTTTTACATAATTATTAATCTGTGTACATTGTATATACAGTCACATTGTTTATGCTTTTTTTACTCTTGTATTGGGATTGTTCTTTTAATAAGTCAATTCCAAATATCTTCTGTTCTTCTTATATGTAATAGAGCCATACATTTGGTGTATTTTTTGGCTCCTACTAATAGTAAAAAAATCTGATAAATATTTCAGGTTTTACATATTGACCTATTACTAAAGTTTATTTTACTGTTAAACTTGAAACTTTACTGTCAAAGATGACAGTAACATTTTACATTGTCCATTTTATTGGGATTTAATATATATTCATTCATACAAATTAGATGACAAATACAGACAAATCCAAAGTCAATTTTAAATAGAAATGTAGCTCATACAATTCAATTCAATTCAATAACTCTAACACTAAAGAAATCAAAACAAGAGCTGAATGATTTCTTCTTTATAGATACTCCCTCACTTTTACACTGAAGTAATGAGTAACAAACTTTCAGGTATGTTTGATCTCTGGCTCCAAAAACATCAATAAGCGTTCTGCCATATGATGGAGACCAGCTGGTTAAAAATAAACCACTTTGATGATGTTTGGACTTTAGTTTGTTTGGTTTCTTGGTTGGAGTGAGTTGCTACAAAGCAAAAGCTAGATCAGTGGGTCTGCGATGATGGGGAACCTGAGTGTCAGAGTGAAAACAGCACTCACCCTAAAGCAAAGCTCTCAATTTACCAATCGATCTACGTTCTCATTTACCTATGTTCATGGGCTCTGGGTAGTGATCGAACGAATGAAAAGCACCTACACAGGGGACCAAGACTCAGACTAGACTGTAGACTGCAGTGAACTTTGTAAGAAATCGAGCTATAAGGACAAAAACATGGTGCAAGGCTGAAGTTGTGGACATTCAGACTTTTTCACTATTATTTTTGCAGGTCCTCATAGGAGAAAGGTAAAGGTAAAGCTAAAGGTAAACTTTATTGTCCACAAGGGAAATTTGGCTTGGGCTTTCACCCCTGCTGCAGCCACACAAAAAACATCAAGTGAAACATAAAATATATAATATAGCGCGAACACCACATTACACAAGTGCACAAACTGTATGCTTAATTTAACCTCTCACAATCAGTGCTGTTTCAGAGCGTCGTTCAACATTTTAGTTGACACCGGTACAAAGGAGTTTTTAAACCTAAAGTATCTCCAGAAATGTTGTCTTTTTCTATGTCTGATACCTTCAGGATTCGAAAGGACTAAACAGTATGTGGGGTGTGACAAAGCCCTCGTGTTGTAGGGGCTACGTTGGTTTATGTTGTACCCTACTGGTCAGAGTGCATTCATCTTTTGTAATTTGCATGCCATATGACAGAGTTAGCTCTGTGGGCATTTTTTCTTTCACTTTCAGAGTGAACTTTGGAGGGCCACCATGTCAAAAGGTGCATGGAAAAGTGGGGTGAAAAGTGCAACAAAAATGTTAACTTTCAGCAGGTGGAGCAGGGGAGCAGGAGGACAGCAGGATCACAGGGATCCATGGAGGTATGTGAAGATGTCCTCTCTTGCCTGCTTACAGGTTAAAGTCTGGTCATGCTTGGCAAAGATGCTGGGTGGTTAGCCATAGTGCAGACTGTCCACTGGGTGTAAGTACACAAAATCTCTAAATTCGACTTAGTCAGCCTTTATCTCTGTACGTGTGGTGAAGAGTGTATATGTAGACCCCACCCTAATACTTGACCTATGGCTCTGACCTCTGCAACACTGCCTCCGGTGAGGCACACAGAGAAAAGTGTGAGGGGGGTTCTGTCTGGTGATTTATGTCTTAACATCTGCTTTATGGGAGAACATTGACACACACACATAAAAACACACAGACAAGGCAGGAAGGGGAGGAGCAGCCAGAAACATGATTGGTACTTTGCTGTAAGCCTGAGAGATTCCAGTGTTTATAGTCACACACACACACACACACACACACACACACACACACATTATGGTGTGTGTGTTACAGTACACTGAGTGTAGACCCCACCTGTCAACCCTGCAATTTCTGTAATAACCTCACGACTCTGTCTCAGTAAAACGCAGCAGGTACCTATTCGGGCTCAGCTGTGTGTTCTGCTGGTCATCGCTGATATAACATTTTGAACTTGTCCATTCTTGATGAGAATTGACAGAAAGGAATTAAAATGTGTAAATACCAAATGTGAATTCTAGGATATAATAATCATTCTCATCTGTTTTCTTCATGTGTCTTTCCCTTATATTTCAACTCCGCCTCAACTGCAATAGCTTAATAGCACTCCATCAAGACATTCAATGGAAACCGTCTCAGTTTTGTTCACAGGTGGAGGCAAAAGTATATACTTAATAATACTAAAATTTGAATTTAACCAGGGCCTTGTCAGAACAAGAAGCCACAAACCATACAGCCACAAATACTAATGATTACAAGAGAGATTATAACAGAGAGAAAACTAGAACATGTAACTAATGCTGCAAGGCATGCTGGGAAATCTAAACTGTTTAGAGCACAGATGATGCTGAATATATGCAATACTCACATTCATTGTTAATCAATTTATCAGAACTCTGTTGTTTGTCCACTCCTACGGATGGAATCAGTGTGCTGTGTCTGTGAGTTGATTTTTGATCCACCTGAGGGGCTTTATTCTCACATTGCTTGATAAATATAGATGACATATCACAGATCCTGTTATCATGTCAACAGTTTAATTCAGTTCTCCTTGAAGAGTAGAAGGAATTATAACACTGCAAAAGCCACCAAAATGAGAAATGAGGGCTGGCAAACAGTGAGAATTTGGAGTGTTTTTCTCCAAGTTCTTGAGGCACCACTGTCTATAGGAAAGGAGTGGTCCTGGCTAGGGAATTCCTGAAGCCGCTATGTTTTGCAGACGAGATATAATCCTTTTTAGGTACAACAAAACAACTCTGAGCAGGGTTGAGTTTTAGGGACATGTTGTTGTGGCAACAACCCTAGCAACAGATGATTTTTGCCTTACCTGTACCTAAGTACAGACACATCCAGGATCATTTCCAATCATCAACAATTAAACCTGGCTAACTGTTTAAATCACATATGAAGAACCCCCACTGCTTCCGGGAACATTCCTCTGGTGTCACTGATTACTCTTGTTAGAAAAAATGTTCAAATGGAATTATACTATCATTATTGATTATGAGCCTGAAATGACTTTCCAAGATTCAGTAGCAAGTAAATGAAACAATAATAAATGACACTCCCCCATACTTTACAATCCATTATCTAATAATGGGTTTATAGCATGTAACAAGCAAGAACTCCTAATGCAGTCAATATCAATAAAATGAGTTTAGAAATTGTTCATGTTGTATCTTGTCTACCACTTTGAAAATATAAAGTAGGAATCTTGAGAGCATGATGCTGATTCTAGCTAAAAAAAATCATATTTATGGCCTGTGACAATGGATTATGGATGTTTAAATCAGTGTGGGTGGGAGAATGATCTTTGTAGGAGCTCTCATTTTATAATTTGCATCGATCATCATCTAAAAGTACCTGGCATTTATCTGCTCAAATTTCTAATTTAAGATACTCCTGTGTTTAGGCTGTCATCACCTTTGCTAACATGTAATCAAAAGAATACAATTTTGCATTTTACATGTATTTTCACCATAACTTCACGATAAATAAAGACACTTAAAATTAGTCATCACTCAATCATATTTGTGCATTTTTTTCTGTTCATATCAATGTTTGAGCAACTCAGACCTTTATTCATAAAGTCACAGCCATCTTCAGAGGCGTTATCCAGAGGAGAGCAGAGCAGAGCTCCTGTCCAGTTTACAGTCTTTTGTGGCAAGGACCGTTCCATAGTCCACTAAAAACTTAGAGAACATCCAATGGAGTACACGGGCATTCATGCATTTTCCTGGTTAGAAAAGCAGTCATCTTTGGTATCTATCCATTCCTTAAGTACTGTGCTACATTGCAACAATGTGATGGCAGATTCAAGTACACAACAAAAGCATGGACATCCCAACAAACGCACAACTCAAATTATCATAGAATTTCACATTTATTCGTTGGCTCATTGTCACTTTCTCACTCTCTAGTCTTTGTGATGCAGATTAAGTATCAGCTTTGGGGAGTCTTTGAACATCCACCTTCCCAGACATGCTGGATAGGTTTGGCAGTTAATTTACAATGTGATCATTTAAAAATGAATAGTTCCACATATCAATTTCGCATTTGGTATACATATGAAAGAAGTGTTAAAACCACAGATTCATATTTGGAATTACCATACCAAAATCAAACCAGCAAGAGGTTGTTTTTTTTCGGTTACAAAATCACAGAGAATATATAAATTTCCATCATCCAAGCTATTTACCTTTTTGGTACAATGTCATACCCAACTTAAGGCATAATCTATATTTTTTCATGGATTATTGTTACAATTTTTACATAATCTTTATATCTGAAGTTATAAAGCTTTAAATTTAACAATCATCAGGGTAGACAAAAAATTTTGTATATGGTAGACATACACATATACTGTATATGTGTGTATATATCACTGTTCAGACACACCGATGTCTTTTCAGCTGATTTAGGAAGGTAAAGTTTTTCTTACACTGATCACATGAGTATGGTTTTTCTCCCGTGTGGATCCGCTGATGCCTTGTCAGTATTGATGCTGTATGGAAATACTTCTGGCAATGTTGGCACTGATACGGTTTGTCACCACTGTGGATTCGTTTGTGTAGCAGCCACGTTGTTCTGTGACTGAAACTCTTCCCACACTGGTCACAGGAGTATGGCTTCTCCCCTGTGTGGACACGCTCGTGTTCGGAATGATTTGAGGATGACGTGAAAGTTTTGCCACAGAATCTGCATTGGTAAGGTCTCTCTCCAGTGTGATTACGTTGATGGAGTGTATATGAGGAGTAATGATGGAAGCTCTGCCCACACTGGTCACAGGAGTAGAGTTTCTCGCCTGTGTGGATACGTTGGTGTCGAGTCAGATTAGACTGTGTGATGAAGGTTTTGGAGCAATGTTGGCACTGGTATGGCTTGTCTCCTGTGTGGATGTGTTTGTGTTGTTCACATGTCAGTGACTCACTGAAACTCTTCCCGCAGTACTCACAGCTGTACGGTTTCTCGCCCAGATGCCTCCTTTGGTGAATTTTCAGCGTGCTGGATTGCGTGAAAGCTCGTCCACACTGGTCACAACAGTATGGCTTCTCTCCACTGTGAATGCGTTGGTGGGTTTTGAGAGTTCTTAAGCGTGTGAAGGATTTCCCACACTGATCACAAGGATATGGCCTTTCTCCGGTGTGCACACTTTGATGATCCTTCAGCTGATGGGATGTCGTGAAGGCTTTGTCACAGAGTTGACACTGGTGAGTTTTGGGTCTGGTTGAGCTTCTCTGATCCTATGGCAATAGACAGGGATGAAGACAGATTATATGAGGATCATGTAAGGTGCTGTGGTAAAGGAAGCTAAATAAAATAAAATAAGTCTGAAAAATAAACAAATATGACAGTCCAGCATTGAGATTTGTTAAAATGTCTTATACTTTTCAAATCTCATGGCCAAAACTTAACACCAGGATTGTAGCACATCTGATTCAACAACTACTTAGAGCAGGAAATAAAAATCCAGATTTTACCAGAGAATTAAGTCAATAGAAACAAATAACTTTACACATACGTGTATAAAGAAAGGAAGGAAACAATACCTACAGAACAGCTGGAAATTATAAAATTATCCTAGTATAGGTCAAACCTATTTTAAACAACAGCATTCTTTTTATAACCAAGCTGAGTGTCCAAGTGGGGAATTTTTTTTTTTTTTTCTCAAACCATCAGACACATTGAGGTTGTCCTGAAATTGAATCAATATCAGCCGTTTTACAAATTGATCGAGATAGCATGTCTGAAAATGGGGAGTGCTTTGTTTCCATCTATCAATGGATCCGTACGTCAGACTTTGGTGCATGTACATAACCATGAAATTGCATGATTTCTTTGTCAAAATCATTTATTGACTTTCAATGTATCTGTGCACTATTCATGTCAGTTTGTGACTTCATGTACCAGTGCAGCACTGACAAATAATGGCTAAAGGGTGACTTACAGTATTGGCGTGGATATCTTTTTCAAGAGATTTAAGTTTTAGTAAATGACAAATATGTTGTACATACATACAGGCCTCCATCACAAAGCCTGTACGTGAATAAAATTCACGGAGTAGAAAATCCAATAAAGCCTGAAACACTATGGCACAGGAGAGATCCTCATGACCTACTAATTTCCTAGTGGAATATGTTGAAGTGCAACATGCTCACACACAACACATGACCAGATGTCCCGGTTTACCACGATGTGTGTTTAACTCGTGCATCAAATGAAGCTGAGCAATGGATGTCTTTTATCTTCAACCCACTTTCTGTGCATTCATTAGCACAATGCAAGTTACATCAACCATTAAGTTCATTTGATTTTTTCAGCACTGTGCCCTAAAACCTCAGCTATGCGCCATTCTAGGCGAGTAAACTGTAGGCAGTATTTTTATCAGGCATGTAGATTCTTAACATAAATTAAAACCAAATGGAGGTCTGTAACTACAGTACTTTTTCCGATGAATAATAAGGTAGTTTCACAAGTCAAGTATGGAGAACAATTAAAAGCAGTAACAAGGGCAGCATTTTTTGATCCCGAGTTGAAACTTACTCTGTGATTCCTTAGATTTTTTTGTTTGGAGGGCAGTTAGGATTGAAAATTAAGTTATTTGTTTTAACCATTGCTACACACTCTCATTTTAGGAAGTCCTAGATAAAATCAAGGGAGTCCGGAACAGCCACCACATCCAGCCAACAAAGAATCACAATGTACCCAGTGTAATTCCTGGCCGAGCTCACCCCCACGGTTGCCATTTATTAAAGCTAAGAAGTTGGTAGTGTTCACGAGGAGGTCGTCTAAGTAAACCACGCAGCGGCTTCTGGGGTATCTGCCAGGATCCTTTCCATAAGGCGTTAGATTGTCATTTAAACCCTGGTAATCCACACAAAAATGCCAGTTCCCGTCCTTTTTCTTCACCAAGATTGCAGGAGCCGCCCATAGACTATTGTAGGACTCAATGGCACCCATCTCCGCCATCTCTTTAATCTTTTGTTCTGCTGCTGCCCATCTAGCAAGCGGCAGACGCTTAAAGTGTCCATAAATAGTTGCAGTACTTTCCACAGTTGGTGGTTCTGTCCTTCGTCCAGCCCTTCTCTGCTCCTTTCTTGACAGACCCTCCGGGCCAGCTGCTGACTTTGAAGGCTTGGAGGGACTTCCTGCTGGCTGCAGCAGTGTTGATGCCCCCTTGCTGCATTGGAAAGACAGAGGGACCTCAGCCGGGCCTGCAGGAACCTTGGCTGGTGGCAGAAGTGTCACTGTAGCTATGTACACATTGGTGGGCCTCCAGCCCCTCGACCTCGGTCCCCTGGTGCTGGGCAAGTTCTGGGTCAGACCAGGGAAATGGTGGAGCCCGTGTCCACCAATGTTTGGTATCGGGTGCCATCGAGTTTACAGACCAGGTATAGTCCATGTGAGCAGCCGAAACTGCCGAGACACAGTTGTGTATGATTGAGGGAAAAGTCGTTGCTTTTGGTCGGTAGCAGTAATTTGATGATGGCTGCTGAGCTTGGCGCTGCAGAGAAAGCGCCCCGTTTCTTTGAAGCAGTAGCTTCCACCCGCCAGTGGCCAGCCCATCACTTGGCTTCCCCAGCGGTGCCATGCTGCTTCAGCTAATGCTGCGGTCAAAGTCTGTGGGGCGAGCAAGGGGCACCAGCTCATCTCGTGTCATAGCGTGGAAGGCGGGGTAGACTTGTGGTTAGAGGCTTAAATCTGCTGCATACACCCCCAAACATTTCTTTTTGCCTGCAAACAGTGAGTAGATCTCCAGCATGATCAGCAGTAGCCAAAGCACCCCAACGGCACTGAATTGCCCCTTTGATTGAGACCCAGTCCAACGGCTCTCTGACGGTATGTCAAGGAGGATTTGTAGAGCCTTCCCTCCAGGGTAAAGTGGACTACCATCTCCTCCGCTGACCATGTATTGAGTTGAGAGGCCAACTGAACTTGGACCGAGTAAGTCTCTGGTGGCTCTTCCCCATTGTATCGTGGTAACCTTATTACATTTTTTTGTGAGCCTGTGTTGAGGAGTGCTCATCCTGCCAAGCAGGCTGATGACATCTTCTCAGATGTGTGCTCTTGTGCCTCTTTGCTCTAACACCCTCAATGGTTTGCAGGTAAGTGTAGAGATCAAGGTCACTCTCCCTCAGCGTAGTTACCCTCTCGAATCCCACTTCTGACACCGATGTAACAGACCAGCAGTTTGTTAACGGGAGAGAGAGGCAGGCAGAGAGATTTCTGCTTTTTATGGCAATTTCCTGTGTTCCGTACACCGCTCAACCCCAGGAATGCCTTTTATTAGAGCTAGGACAGCTTGAACAAAACACAGCATGAGAGATCGCTCACTTTTACCAGTGATTTCAACTATTAACAAGAATGACCATTCATAATCACATGCCATTTACAGAAAGATATGTCAACAGGAACAATAAATAACAGCAGAACACCACAAACACTTAAAGCACAGTCTAATGCTAAAACACACACTTTCACTCAAACTCTAATCAAACGCAATACATCACAGGAAATCCCGATCCCCAATATCAAGGCTTATAGATAACATCATAAAACAGCTTCTTTTTGCAGAAAAGCAGGGACATTAGATTGTAAATTGTGATAATTGCGATTAAAGTGATAATTGATCATCTTTTAACAGTGGTATTGAACCTCTCTTTTATAATCAGTGTCACAGACATTGTTTAAGTTTCTATCACCTGTTTCTTTCTGTTTCAAACTTGAATGCACTCATATGTTTATGTTTGGTGGGGTTTGGGCTACTTCTGATGACGTGGCCCAAACTCTGTTTAAAGTATGCCAACAGGCATGATTTTTCTGTGCAATGAATGGTATCAACAAAACACTTTTCAGCAGTTTTTATTTCAACAGCTATTAGGGCAAACTAATATAGTTTACAACAGATGCAAATGTCTATCCTGGTCACAGACCAGTAAAACATAAACTTGAAACCTTGAAATATTGTAATACTGATATGCACATATTTGTCATTAAGCAGGTCAGGACCAAAATGCCTACATACCTACATGCCTACAGTTAGTTTTGAGTTATGATCAAATCAAAATTATAATAATCATAAATCACAGTTGAATCTACCATTATGTGCTTCAAGAACTTAGATTGTGTCCCAAATGGAGCTTCTCAGCACAAGATCAAAATCATTTCGAAGATCCTGGTAGTTTTGGTAGTTGATAGGTAACATCAAATAACACCCCAATGTATGCGCCTGGGGTCGGCACTGGAATGCAGAGGTTTCTATAAATTGAACATTGATGGGGTGTCCAAACAGGATATCTGACCCTGTGCAGAAGCGGACGAAAGATTTCAACATTGTGTTGTCGGCTTCCCCTACATATCTCTTCAAATGTCTTGCCACAGTGTTCTGAAGTGTGGTCATTTTATTTGGGAATTTCAGAAGTTCTTTAACACGTTTTGATGTTGGTAAACGTCGCTCCATTATTTCGAGAAGCCTCTGTGGACACAAAGTATCTGTCAAAGTTTTTAAGATGGGCTTCCAGCATTCAATGACAAACATTGGAGTCTGGATAAGGGTTTTGTGCCCCAACTGTGACACCAGTCCAGCTAATGTGTCTTCAGAGGCAAGGTGGTGGCAGTTATGTGCATCTAGTACATCCATCAACTCATTTTTGTCAACAGACTCAAATGACTCCATTGCAAGTTCAAGAATTTTCCTCTCCTCTTTTGAGACATACTGTAGGAAGCTATCTGTCACACTGCTGTATCTTGTACCATACAGAGCTTCTTCCAAAAATGGAAGAGGGAGCATCAGTGGAAAGTACCTGACAGTTGTCCAACCCATCACAAGAATCCTTGCAACTGCCTGCCATTCCTGGACTTGGTATTCATGCCTAAGGAAAGGTGTCTTCACATCGGTACCTAATGTACATTTGCTGTAGAATTCTCCCCAGAATTCTGAGAGACAGTCACGTAAAACACCACAGCCTTCTCCTTCTTCAAGCTTTCCATTGGGAAGTTTTCTTTTGATGAGCACATCTTTGTTCATGATATCTGGGTCAATAAAGGCAGCCAGGAGATCAGCAAGACAGTTACCCCTTTGCACTACAATGAGGACCTTTGGCTTTGATCCCTCCCAAGGCAAAATGTCATCCATTTCAACAGGATTCCTAAGTGATGTTCCAACAGTTACATCAAAATCCATCAAAGTGTTAAGACGCACCTCCCCAGCTTGGGCCTCAGGATTACCATTCGTTACACCTGCACCTTGGTCTTCATGTCCAATCATGTTGTACTCTGTTGTCATTTGTAGTGTTCCTTGGTTTAATCTTTTTGTTTCAGCATACACAGCTTTTCCTCCATGCCCTCTGTCCTCATCTCTGATATAGTCACGAAGTATCAGCATATTTGATATTTCTTCATCAAGTCGTATGGTATCTGATTCCTGTAGTAAAGATAAGTCAGTAGTTGTGCCCTCTGCCTGAACTCGGCTGAAACCCTGTGCAACATTTCCTGCTGTTTGGGGAGTATAAATCGGGAGGTCCTTGTCTTGAACATGTCTCCTGATGTACTTGGTGTAGAGGTACAATCTCAGTATCTTTACTTTGTTTTTCTCATACAGCTCATCCACTGTGCAGTCTTGGTCAATCTTGTTTTGTGAAAAGTCACGAATGGCACAAACATGATCTTCTAGCTTCAGCGACTTGAAGACACCATTAGGGAAAAAAAGTGATTCTGCCATTTCTTGGATCTCTGTAACTGTGGTGTTTATGTCAACACAGACATGCCTTGTTCCACCTCCCGTTGCAGTTCGTACCTGTTTGAAGCCATTGTCTTTTTCGCTGAAGTTCATCCATCCAATTTCCACTCTCTTTGCCTTCCTTTTTGCATTTTTATTTCCTTTTAATTTATATGAATTCACTGCCCTTTTAACCGCCTTGCTATCTGGAGAACAGACTTTTGTCCTTATTCTGTCAAGCATCTGACTTCTCCTCGATGTTCCTGGATCTGAACAAAGACTGTTGTGACAGAAGGAAACAGCAGCCACTCTGTCTCCATAAAGCGGGATGTACTTTGACAGATCCTGTTGAGACATCAGTGGGATTACTGAAGAATCAATCTGCAAAATGTGGGGAAAAAATAGGTGAAAGTATAGTTATTGCATGTGACAAACTGGTAAGCATATTGTTGCCGAGGTGCTAATTTTTGAGAAACCAGTATTTTTGTTTTCTCTTAGAGCCAACGTAGGAGCAAAGATGTATAGCAAAAAACCCCAAAATGTGATGAGATGAACTTTTTTAATCCCAGCGACGACAAATCATACTCAAATAATTTTTTTAATTAGACTATCCTTCTGTACGCAGGACTAATTCTGATTTTTTCCTATTAATTTATTTTCGAACAAGAATTCTTCAACATACCAGCAAACCTTTCCTTTTGATTATTCCACCACATTAGGGCACATTTTAATGTACGTATATGTATATATAGGGCCATCAAATAATTTTAAATCAAATATTTCAATAAGCTTCACATGAAAATCAATCTTTTTTGACAGACTTTATATGCTCAACCTGAATTCCTGGTGTGAGACATGAAATATGTTAACTTCAACCTTGTACTTTGTATAAACTAGAAGGTACCTGGTATTCTTTTGTCACGATTGAAGTTGAACAACTGTAGTGATAAAATTCCAACTGTCTCTGTACACGTTTGTCTTACAACACAAATTTGTTCTTCATGCCCATATCAAGACACCTGCTACCTCTGCAAAACAGGAGGCTCTGGTTGGTATGAGTCTAGGGGCTCGAACAGATCAACAAACAATAGATGACATGATGAACCAAGACTACGGCCCCTCCTTTATATACTCACTTGTGTATAAATAAATGTGTCTTTTGTAGAGACCTTTGGTCTTTGTATGATGTGTGCCCATTTGCAAACACTTGAATGTATCACCAGAAAGACATTTATTGACTTGAAATCTTAATTTAGAGAAACTGCCTCCACAACAATAAACTACTCTTTGCTGTCTGGCTCATTTTGTCCTGTCCATGAACAACAAAATGGTCTAAAGGAGCTATCTTACGTTAATTGACAAATCTAATTCATAAAACTTCAAAATTTGTTCTCACTGGTCTGAGACACGCTTTAATACTGCAACAAAGTTTATTAGGGTTGATTAATCCACAGAAACAATGCAAATATTATTTTTTTTTGCTTTTGTGCGTCAGGTTTGTACGGTCCTTAGTAAATGTGAAATGTTTATGAGGTTGTTAATTTCATATAGTCACAATTTACATTACTGCATGATTGTTCAAAACACTAAGTGTCTTTGTAGACTGACGCTTGTTACCATGTTATAGCTTCTATGTCCTGTGAATATTATTGCACATCATAATATGGAGCTTAACAATTAACAAGAAAATCCAAGTAATATTCATTTAAAAAAATGGCTATTTTAACTTAAATAGGACCTCTCCATCTTCTGGCAGAATGTGGGCGTGACCATGTGAAGTTCATAGTAGCTACAGTGATGATATTAAAGGCATATTTGTTCACTATACTGGTTGTAAATACAGAATTTGTTACCATAGATAATGTACACATTCAGAGCTCCCCGTCTTATTACTGTAATTTATTTGGCCACCACTGGATGGCACTCAATTCATAGCTATGCATACATTTTTCATTCAAGTGAAGTCAAATTTCAAAGCACATTTAATAATAAATCATGTTGACCAAAGCTGTACAGACCAGTACAGGTAGCTGAAAAAAAACAAATACAAGAGACACCAAAACAAACAACAAGGCACACAGCTTTTAGGGACAAATAAAATAAGACATACATGAGCCAAACCAAAATCAGCAATTAGGTTTCAAACGTGGTGAAAAAAATTATGTTTGGAACGTGGACGTAAGAGTCATTGAAGGGGGCAGATGTGGGGGGGGGGAATGCTGTTCCACAGTCTAGGTCTGTAACTGCAACAGAGACTGTTGTATATTGCAAATCCAATTTCACACTACACTTAGTTTTAAACAGCCTAGATGCTGTGCTGCCAGAAAAAAATATGTATATCATTATACATAATATTAGAAAGAAAGAAAATCTTGCACTTATCTATTTTATTTGTCTAAGGTATGGCAGTTTACCAGTGCAGGACATCCTTAATTGTATAGATAACTTTGTCGATTTGGGGAAAAATACCTTGTCATTTTTTAGTTTGTTTATAATTTCTTCTTGAATTCCACGGTCCAGCAGAAATTGCAGGAAGGCATCTTCATCTCTCTCCATTTCAACCTTTAGAGAAATATAAATGTAACACAATTTGTATGATTAGTTCACAATCAGAGTTTGAAGTTCACATTCAACTGCTTGAAGTTTGTAGCATTTCAGAAAAGAAGGCCCAGAGGACAATTAGTAACAAAAACAGTATCATGTAATGATGAAAAAATCATATCAAATTTGGCATAAACATGTCTGAATCACCAAGAAGTGTCAACAAAATCTAAGTTGCCCACAGGGGTTTGACTATTAGTTTCTACTGACAGTATGACTGTTTGTGTATGTTAAATCACATCTTCTTCCTTTCACACTACATTATTTATCTGTACTCTGTCCCTGTTTGCAGATGCAGCGTTCCTCGAGATGCTAATGACGGAAAGTTTGTGCAAGCCGACAGCTGACAATCAGCAAAATCATGACAAAAGGAACAACCTTGAGGATCGACTGTCAGAAACACATGGCTAATTAGTACTAATTCTGATGTCATCTGCCCTTCTCAGGTGTAACAATGTCGGCGGACCTCAATGAATTTACAATACATTGCTGTGCCTTCCTCTACCGAAAGAATGGTCTCCACCATAAATTTGCCTTAAGCCAGTTATACCTTTACCAGGTAGGCATGTGAACTATGAGCTGTACCTGCAAATTATCAGCCTAGCTCAAAAAGTGGCTAGCTCAACTATGAGTGTTAAGACACAAAGAAAGAAAGAAAGTAAGAAAGAAAGGATGAATGAATATAAAAATATAATTACCTTTATTCAAGAATAGTAAACATCACAGCCCACCACATCTGGAAATTGCCCAACACATCTGGAACTTGCCGCGCATTCTTAAGAAATTGACAAATCTTTTTGGTGAATGAATGAATTATCTTGTTCCCACAAGTTATTATCTCATGGCAACATCTTATCTCATGGACACGGAATATTCATTTTTTAAGCAAATATCACCAGACGGGCTCCGAAGCGCATCTATTAATGGTGGTGCTACTAATGGCTTGCACTAGTAACAAAAGAATGTTTTTTCAAAATGTTAGTGCATGTTAAAATGAGTTTGTTTTAGGGATGTGAAAATCTGGGGAAAGCCCTACTGTACATTTCACTGTATTGGAGTTGATTCTTTCACAATACTGCCAGGTTGGACTGTAAAGTTTTTTTTCACAGCCAAGTTTTCAAAGAAATCGGATTAGCATAGCAAATTTTCCTGAGTTTTGCTCAGGCTAAATCCAACCACAACAAACCATACAACATTAAGGACGCTGTCAACAGCCAATGAGTGTAGGCTAGGTGCCTGTCCTGCTAAAGTACATGTCATGTACAATATGTATACGTGTTACACCCCTAGTCTGCGTTATGCGTGACAAACACCATGTGCTAGTAAAGGAAAAAGTTGGAAGGGCTACTTATAGCATATAGAATTTAAGGAAAAATTTAGTACACAGTGAGGGATGGGCAAATGGCTGTTCAAAGACATATTGTAATCAAAAGTTTCATGAAGTCAACTTTAAGCTTTATTGTCATTAAATAAGAACCCAACTATAATAATAGTGAGTCTTGATTCCACAATCAATTTCAAAAAATGTAACTGAATCAGCGATAGAAACAACATCTGTACAAAGCATCTGCTACTTTCAAAAACTGTTTACACAGCACATAGCACACCTGGGCAGCCATTTCAGTTTACGATGATAGACTGGCTTTGAGGTTATGCCACACTGTGAAGTACATACAATCAATGATAGAGAGTGGAACATTTAATGACCACAATACTTCAAGCTTTTTGCACCCATCTCAGGTGAATCGTGTCTCTGACAGCCTCAGGCAAACGCCTCTTCCATCCTTTCTTTTAAAGCTGCTCCAGCTCCGGTAGACCATGAATTGTTTGATTCACAGACAGTCATCTGTAAACACAGAACCATTCTGAAACACTTCTGTTCCAGAGGCTTCTGCTATTTTTCCATGGTTATGGGCTTGAGATAAGAAACTTCAGAACATCCATGTCAACAGAACAGGGGAAGAATTACTGATACTAAATTGTTGTATGTTGCAAGATGCTGAAGTACTTCATGAGGACATCTGACAAATCCACCCCTATCATATACTTGTTATACTCAAGCATTGGGTCAGAGCACAATCTGTCTTATTCAGCTGCCCTGAGGTGATTTGGCATTGCAAATCCATCCCACTGAAAGCCTTGTCAAGAGACACATGGTGACGTCTCGTGTCCTTCCATTTCACAAACAGGAGAGATGCTTTCTTCCTTTGGGTGCCTTCTTGTGTACAAGTTTTCTATATACAGCCAATAGCCTGTGCCAAGGAAGGGCACTTGAAACAAGCTAACAACCATGTCAATATGGAACAGTTGCAGGCGTAGCCTGTGAGATTGTGTCAGGACATACGGTGTGTCCACCCAACATTGCTTCATGCCATGGTTAACATTTGAAGCTAACATGCAGACTGAAATGTCTTGGTAGGAATGATAACATTCCATACGTGCAGTCAGGACTCATTGTGACTTGTGCCTCTGAGCTGATCATTGGCCTCATCAGCTGTTCGAACATTCATGAGGTATGAAGAGGAATAATCCAAAGTAAATGGATTACAGTAAAGCACTGAAGGTGAACAGAAGAAGCTTTTCATCCATCTCTCCTACATGCCATCCATTGTGAGCTTCAGAATCCCGATGAGAAATGGCAAATTTTTCAGCATCTTCATCGCTAACTAGAGTAAAAAAATAAAGCATATGTAGGAGATGTAACCATACAATATTATGCATAATGTGAATGAATCAAAAACACAAAAAACAAGTACAATTAATTCCTCTCACTCATGACAGAACAACAAAACCACAAGACACAAAAGGACACATAGTAACTTTACAAGACGTGAGTCATGCTGGGCAATAGAACCAGTGAGGGCACTCTTATTACAATATGATCTAATCACATCTTAATTAAGAAGTGTAATCAGTTATCAACTCATTAACTACTATTATTCTACTAAGAGTTCCACTTACTGGGACATTATCTTCATAGCTGATATGATGCGTGGTTCAGTCAGTCTTGTGAGAGCATTAGGGAAACATGGCTTTCATCTTTACTTCTGCATATTGTCTATAAAATAAAAACAAATAAAGCTTAAGCATTTTATTGGTGATTGAAAATGGAAATAAATTACATTGTGCTATGAAAAGTCACCTTTTGTCTTCAATACGAACTGCTATATGTTCTCGCAGTTGCAGAAGTGGTCTTGTCAGAGAACTTTTTTGGTAAATGGAAAGATGTGCAGGATATGTTATTTGGGAAGGATTGTTTGGCTGCTTTGGCTCTTCTTAAGTCATATGGCATTGTGGTTCTTGTAGTTGGGAGAGGCAGAGAAACGTGCCATCGTCAGTAGAAGAGAGTTAGGAGAAATGCTGTTATCACCATGAAGGAAGAAAACTGGAGAGTTGTTGGCGACTGTTATCGCGAGGAGCAAAGGGAGAGCCAGGGGAAGTGCAGCATCCAGATAAAGTTACTTAAAGGTAAAATCCTTTCTTCTATTAGTCTGGCTTGAAAAGATGTCTATGGTCTTTTCATACCAATTTGGGTCCTCTCGAAGGGATTCAAGAATTTTTCTTTCCATCGCAAGCACTGCCAAGTTAGTCCGTCGTTGTTGTCCCATTGTGCTCTGTGTGTAACTTTTCAGTCTTTTTAGACAGGAGAAACTCCTCTCAACCCCAACAGATGTAATCCCAATTGTGGCAATGAGAGACATAAGCCTGTACAGTTCAGGCATGGCATCATGTAATCCACTGGCTCTCATTGATTGCAATGAATCACAAAGCTTGGTGCTCCCGCCTTGAATCTCCTTGTCGAAGTAAAACACCTGTAACTCTGACTTCAGTTTAGCCATGTCAAAGAATAATAATTATCTTTCAGAGTCTTTAAAGCATCCACCGGAAAGTCTGTTTTGAATGATGAAAATTTATCAAAGTCCAGAAGATCCATGAATTTCAAACATTCAAGGTTTTGATACCGTTGAGCAATCTGGCTTTTCACACTTGCATGGATGGAGTCATACAGTTGCCTGTAAATGTTTATAGGGTCCTCATTACCCGGTTTACGTTTTCTTCTGTGTATGAGAATTGGATCATCATCAACATCTGTCGCTCTATTGAAAATCCTCTTAAATGCCTCTTCTGACCTCAGCTCCTGAATTGTGTCCAAGAGCCGGTCCACATTCGTTTTGCAGAAAGAGACATCAATTGCTTTTGTTTGCAATACATCAAACATAATATCTACCTGAGAGAAAATCTGCTCAAATGTAAAAAGCAAAAATATAAATTCAAAATCTTCCAATTTTTTGGACTTTAGTCCATCTGCGATTCTGATGGACTCCTCATCCATTCTGGGGTGATCGGTGATGACAGTGAATGTATCTATCAGGCTTTCTCTGTTAATGGCTACTGTATGTACAATCCCAGATGTGAAGTTCCATCCTGTCATTGACATTCTTGGTCCACTGGAATACACACATTCTTCCAGCATTTTCAGTCTGGCTGATTTACAAAAATAAGAGCTGAATCCACCCAGAGTAGCAAAGAAAACCTTGACTTTGGGGATGTTTTTCATTCCTTGTTTTAGGACTAGATTAAGACGGTGTGCATAACAATGCACAAAGAGTGCACTGGGGGCAACCAATTGCACTTTAGCTTTTAAACTGCTCAGAGCTGGTGCCATAACAGCAGCACCATCATACGTTTGTGCAACAAGCTTCTCACCCAAGTTGTAGTCAGCCATCTCAGACCGCAAAAAATTAAATATAGTTTCAGAATTCCTTCCACTGACATCAAAAAAACCCAAAAAGCGCTCCTGGATTTTCCCATTGTCATCTATGTATCGAACTATAACAGACAACTGGGAAAGGCAGCTCTCATGAGTTATTTCATCGATTTGCCACGCAAAAAAAGGAGCTACATCTACCTCTCGTTTGATCTCACTTTTAATTGTTGATACAATAGCTGATATCAAGTTGCTTTGAATTGTTATTGACATGCTAGTGAAAATGGTGGAATTTTTTATGTGCGCCACTAAGATGCTGTCGTAAAGTGCTATCAAGCCCACCAACAGTTTGTAGTTACCCTCATTTGATGAGTCTTGAGTCTCGCCATGTCCTGTAAAAGACAGTCCTTGCATTCCAAGATAGGCTGTCGCATCGATGAGACGGATTAACGCATCTCTGTTCCGTCTGACTTTGACGTTGTAGTTTACTCTCTGCAAACATGCTTCCTTGTCAATCAACTCACTGATGGGCGTCTGACCCAAAAGCTTTAGTCTGCCATTAGCACTAATGTGATCAACACACATGTCGTGCCTTTTTGTAGCCCCATCTAAATTTTTCATGTCACAGAAGCCCACAGCAGACCAAGTATTGGACAACACTGGCTTCCCCATCAGGAGGCATGGC
>OMNV01009073.1:0-64220 GCA_900303265.1 Brotula barbata | reverse complement strand
TATTTGTTAGTTGTGGTACTCCCAGTAAGCCAGCCATATCTTTGATACCACACCTTATTTAGTTTAGTGGTGGTGTTAGCTGATTTTACTTGCTGTTTCTTCATTGTTAGTTGTGGAGTTGGTCGTCCCGCAGCCTTTATCTTCACCTTTGCTGCACGATCCAAACAGTAGGAGGGCTGGGAAAGTAGATAATCCACAATATTTTCTTCTTCCTCTATTTGTATGCCTCTTCCACAACTCTCTGTGGTGCCATTCTCACAGTTCTCACTGCTGCTGGCCTCCTTCACACGGTAGCCAATCCCTCCATCCTTTACACTGCCGCTGGCTACTTGCACGCTACGTCCACTGTCTCGCTTCGTTACACTGTCAACATCAGTGAACTTGTCCCTTCACCAAAAATATTTTTCAAGAAAAAAGAACAACGTTAACCAGAATAGGATGTTTAGATGAGATAATTTTGCTTTTAATGATTAAGTTTCAGCTAATAGCTGAAACTCGCTTAACTCCCTGTCAGTAACACTGTGATGTAATCATAGAGGTTAGAATGAGATCAGATGATGAAACTTAGAAATCTTTCATTGGCCCAACAATATGTCAATATGATATGTTGACTGTTGATCTGTGAAGAAGGTATACTGCTGTTGGCTCATCCTGTGATAGGTATGAGCCAATAAGGGAAGCAGGGTCAATGACCAATACATCCTCTAGATCTCAAGTCAATTTTAACAGCCATCTGACTTGTGAGTGATTCTTTTCATACATTACGATCTGAATCACAGCAGTAAATGTTCCCAAAGGAGAGAGGATTATAACATTTACAATAAGATGCTGGGTCATTTCAAACTTGTTTCATAATTTGATCTCTCCTTCCTTTCAAAAATAGAAGGATCACTACCTCCCCTATCTCTATGGCCAGGCTCCTCAGTTATATACGCAAATGTTACATAAAGTCAGTAATATACTACTAAATCAGGTTTTTTTTATTAAATGTACTAAAGTAGAGTAAGACTTGTGATAGCAAATTTCTATTATATCTTCCATATTTACAAATCATTGCATTAAAAACAAATCTATGCGGACAACATAGATAGCAACATGGAGTTAATTACTGATTTCCAACAATTAGTTGGTTATGCAGAATAAATATAACATTACCAAGTTAGAAATAGTGGTTTGTTTAAAAATATCTCACCAAACTAAGCAGAAGACTAAAATACCTACATGTCCAGTATAACATCCTCTCCAATCAAGAAAGCGTCCTTCTTTATGGAATGGATGGAGTCAACATTCGATGTCCCATCACACTCTTCCTCCAAATCCCTCTTCACAACCATCCCCAGAGTTTTGCTGACTGGTACAAATTTCTTCACCATTTCAAACAAGACAGCAAAAGAATAGAAAAAAATAATGGGCCGCATTCATCAGAATTTTCTTCTTTTTTTCACCTTCACCTCACCTGATTTTGTATACCTGAGGACATATAAACAAAAAGAAAAGTATTTGCCCGATTCATTAACACCTAATTTGATCATAATTGATCATACACTGGTGGACTTGATGTATCCCACATGATCATAAAATGAATGTGTTTTCTTTCAATGGTAATTACCACAGATGAATGCACCAATGGTCCACAAAAAGGCAGAACATAAGTACGTGCCTCTTAAATAGAATCCGTTCTCTATGAAGATGAGGAATATAAATATTTTCATCTGTCTGCAGCAGTATTATAGGAGAGCAAACAGAGGGAGAAGGTCATATAGAGAGATGTACATGTGCTGAGGTTAAAAAGTTGATTGACCTCAAACAAAGAAGCAAAGGAACATCTCTTGGATGACTGTACAAAGGTAAGACACAGAGGCCACAAAACTGAATGTATGTCTGCATCAGAGCACATGACCTGCTTTAGTAGTAAACCGACATTTACCACATCCATTTCTAGGCAGGAGCCTAGAGCCTATGTCCATCCATTTCTAGGCAGGAGCCTAGAAATGGATGGACATATTCTTTGAGAATGCTTGCCTATGTAGAAAATGCATTCTTGCTGTAGTTGTAAAACATTACTAAAGTCGTTTTCGTGGATAACGTGCAGTACACAGACCACCAGTTGAAAACCCCTGATCTAAACCATCTGAGAAATTGGGGCCATAAATCCATGAACCCAACATAATGTGAAATTTTCTGTTCTTTTAGGCCGTATGGTTTGTTTAAGGAGAATTCTGAGGGACTGCAATTTCTGCAGTCACAAATCTTTCTCCAGTGTCTCTTTATCTTGCTTTAAGAATATTGAACAACAGATAGAAATCTATTAATCCTGTCATCCCATTCCACTGGTCATCTGCTCTAAAAAAAGGACAAGAAGTCACGCCAAGCATGCCTCTATGAGGCCAACCCTCTTAAAAACAACATATCAAGCATTTTCTATTGAATTGCAATGTATTTCACTATATGCTATCATACCGTTCATCATTTTACCTTGTTATTCACAACTCATTACACGAAAGGCAAACGGAGACTTGTTGGTATTGTTTACAAGTATACGAGTCGGAAATTTCATCCACACATTTGAGGTTTTTACAGTACAAATATTTTTGATGAATCCAAGAAATCCTCTAATTTATTCTTATGCACAAAACAAAACAAAATTCATTGGTGTAGTGTTCTGAATTGTTGCTAGGGAGGTTGCTGTAGTGCTCAAGGTGGTTGCTATGGCAGTTGCTGATGTGTGGGCTGGTTGATAGTGTTCATGAGAAACTAACAGTAAGGTAGTAACTGGGTAACTTGTGTAGGACCTCGACTTACTGCAATGCACTGTTTATCAACCGGAGGGTAGAAAACGTGTAGCAATTTGTATACAATAATTGGTTTCAGCCAATAACTGATAACATTGACAGTGCAGAGGTCTCAGAAAATTTTGTTTTAAATATGATAACCGTGTCATTATCTAATAACATATGAGGTTATTAACAACAGCTAAGAGCTGGTGCATTTTGCTTCTCACCACAGGCATGTCCTCCAGCTGCACGTCCTGCTGTATTTTTCTCCTCACCATAGGCATGTCCTCCAGCACAACATCCACCGTGGCACCAAATTCCCTCTGCTCCGTGTCGTTTTCTCCTTTCTCCACCCCAGGCATGGTTTCCACCATGTTTCCATACTCATACTCCATGTAGTCTTCTTCGTTCTTCTCCACCTTCAGAAAAGTGTCCATCAAAGCTCCATTCTCGTACTGCTGGACGTGTTCTTCAGCCTTAGGGAGACCTTCTGGATCAACTACAAACTCTTCAGGCTCAGTTTTGATCTAAAAGAGAAAAATGAAAGATAATACATTATGACATGAAAGGTGAAAAAGAAAGGCAGGATTATTGTTTGGTTGGCATGTGCATGTGTGCGGTCCAATGCTCCTCATATTTAGGGTGGGTTAAATGCAGAGAATTAATTTCCCCAAGGGAAATTAAGTACAGTTGTTTCTTTCCTTCTTGGGTCATCTTGCTACACGGCATGAAGACTCAGAAAGAGATAAGTTCATCACAAATTCATCAGAACAGCAAAATCTCGAAAGATGATGAGAAGGATGGAGGAGGCGGTGTGGGTGTATTTATTTTTGCTTTTGAGAAACTGTGAGAAAATAAAGCTTTATTCCTCCCGTTTACCTTTCTTGCAAACATCACTCCCTCTCTTCATTCACTCTCTAGCTCGCTCGCCACTGCTCGCTCCACCCCAGGGGGGAGCGAGCCAGGACATTGACAGCAAAGCCCAAATTTATTTTGGATTGCTTGCTAAGGAGTTCCTTGACATCATACCTGGGAGATAATTTTAGTGAATTTGAGTATAATACAGACATCGCTTATCCTGTGCAAATGCCCTGCACAAGGTCAGGTCATATAGTTTTCATATATTATCGTGAAAGCTTACTCATACTGATAAAGGTGTATATTTTATTGGGCATTTGGAATCATTTATGTTGGACACAAATAAGCAGTGATAGCGACCAGTTCCTTACCATATGTTTGTCCTCCAGCATGACACGCACCACTGTTTCATCCTCATATTGCTCAAAGTCTTCCTCTTTCTTCACCTGTGCAGCCTCAATTAGAGAATTCACTGCAAACTCCTCGGGCTCAGCTTTAATCTGACAGGGGAAAAAGACAGATAATGCATCACCAGTATAGACAAAAGACTGTCAGGACTGAAAGGATAGACTTTGTAGAGTATTTAAATGAGAGAGCAGAAGCACATGAGTCTAGATAATTATTAGGGTACCACAGCACTATTTTTTTCTACATCTGTCCTTGCACAACACTGACACTGATTATTTTAATCAGGTGCACTCACGTAATCCAGACAACGCGGACCGCATTTTTTGACCCGTTTGAAAATTTTATCTTTTTTAAACAGGAAACTTTCTGTACATCAGAAATGCAGAAAACATTCGGAAAATCAAGAGTCTGCTGATAAAACAGAAAAGTATTGAACTTAAATGCTTCCTTAACATTTTTGTGGTAATTCTTGGACATAAACCTTTGAGGCTAATTACAGACGACTTCCACAGGACTGCAATTAAGCCAGCTTTTATACAAGACTATTTTGGCGTTTCTGCTTTACTATGATAGGTACATTTAAGACAGCCAGGTTGGACAGGGCATACAGAGGGGATGACATGCATGTTGGTAGAACTGGAAATAGTGAGTCCACATCATACAAGAGACTTACAACAAGGAGTTAGAGATACTTACTCTTTCTTGAGGTATGTTAACATCATGGAATGTTAAAAGTTTAGGTTTAGACTTAGGTTTACAATTTAACATATAAAATACTGTATAAAAATACTGGAGCACCGTAGCGGCCCATACTATGGCTAAATACAGACCTGCAAAACATAAAAACCACAATGGCAACATATATACTACAGTGGTGCAAAATGTAGTTATAATCAGAAGAAAGCTAATTTTAAGTACTGAGAATATTTACAAAATCTTCTCAAGTCAAAATGTGTTCTTACCTCTAGTGAAGAACTCATTTTAATGCCACTCAGCTGTCGTGAATGGAGACAGAAGGGCCGACAACTTTCTCTTCTCCTCGCCAGATGCTTCTCCTCCTGCCAGTCAGCCCTGACGTCAGCAAACAGAGATGGCCCATAAGACAAAGAATGGTCGCATAAACAAAACATACAGTAGATAATATGCACACCTACAGCCTGACACTGGCCATCATGGAGGAAAAATAAAAGTTGTTGTGCCACAAGCTGCAAAGTGAATGACAACTGAATACCCAATGCCTTGCATCTGAAGAATCGCATGGAGATCTCACACACTCCTTAAATTGTACAGTCACAGAGGTACAAGATTTTTTAGTGCTGTCTGCGTGCTTTTAGTATGTGCAAGCATTCAGTGATGCGTGTGTGAATTAAACTATTTTTCAGAGTTTTTTTTCTCACAAATTTCCGAATGCATAATCAAAGAGAATCTGTTTTCCGAATTTCTTTTCCCTTCAGCGGCACTAATAAACCATTACAGAAATATGTTAAAAAATGTAGAGCGAAAATGAAAGAATTCTATAGAACTCTGATTTAAGTCCTTTAAACAGAGAGCTGGCATAGACCCGCAGGTTCACCATCCCTGATCTAGTTTTACAGCATGGTTTTGTTTCATTTGACACATAGCTACAGGTGTATTCAGAGTGTCAAGAGTTCCTTGTTTTTCTTGCAATATTTTTAAATTATTATAAGTAATTATAGAAAGCAGACAAGAATATGAGTCATTGCATGACCATCCAAATACTGCACCAAATCATTGCACATTCCTGAATATTATTCTGCACATATTTGTACACTACTGTTATGTCTACAATGTCTACTATGTGTTCTGTCATGTTAAGCACCGACATGCCACAGCAAACTCAATTCTAATGTATGTTGTTATAGTTAACTTTGAATCATTTCAAATCAGAGACAAAGCTGTTCTACTAAAACAGAGAATTACAACAGACCGACAACTTTTGTGGATGCATTTTCTATCTTCTTATTTTGGTTTAGCATCTACTGTCACCTTAATAAATCTAAGTACGAACGAACGAATTTGCAGCTTTCATACACCAGCAATGCTACGCTAAACTAGCCCTTCGATCCTGCTTGCTGTCTTTGAGCAAAGCTGAACAAGTACGGATAAAGCAGAAAGCAGGAACAATCTCGATTTCATTTAATTTCTGCCTTCCCACAATTAAAAGTTGGTATACCCCAATAAAATGCACATACAAGTGGTTTCGATTGACAATTTAAAAAAGGTAGGCTAACACCCACCCTTTCCCCTCTTCGTGCTTAAGAAGATGCATCAACTGTTTCTCCCCAATTCCAGTCTTTATGCTAAAATAGGTCCTGAATCACAGGTATTAAACCGGACACCATCTTTTGATCTAGCTCTGAAGAAAACGGCCAACAAGAACAAATGCTACAAGAAAACTTTACGAGCACAACAAATGCGTACCGCAGCCTGTTAGCCGATTAGCATCCCAGACAAGTAAGCACAAAGTGAGCAGCATGGTGCTGAAGAAAATCGCTTAACTGTTTGAAACTTTTCACGCCAAGTGTTCTCAATAGTTAACAGACTCGGTGAAAGCAGGGGGTGTGTCGATTTACCTCCAAAGTCTTTTTACTGCACTATTCGTCAATTTTCCGCTGTCTTACTTCACGCTAGCGATGTCTGCTAGGCCTGAGAATCTGAGGACTTCCCCGACCTACATTCCCATGATGCTCTATTGTTACCGTTACCGAAGGCCGCCGAATCATCAGTCGGTATTAATAATATTTACTATTCATCGGCGATTTCCCGTAAGATTTGGGGAAATGCATCTTGCTTTTTCTTGTTTCCACTGTAGGAAAATTTGGTAATGTGTTATTTCCTCCATTCTTTGATAGAGTCCTTGGCAGGTTGTCGCTAATGCTGGTTTTTCAGAAGTTTCCCTGGCCAGAGGGGTGTTCTTTGTATGATCCGAGATCGGATGATATATCCTAGATCGACGAATCGCGTCAACGCCTCACTGGTTAACTTGGTTCTTCGAACCCACCTGCGAACTTGATTAGAAAGGCTGTATTCTGTTACCTGGAATATGTGCACGTTTTCACGTTTATTGACAAGGGTTTAACATCGACGGTCGAACCGTCAAGCAAAGTATATTGGCCGAAACCATGGCGAGAGAGAGAGCGCAATTTTTTACCGCGGCTGAACAAGAGCTTCTACTTGAAGCATACGAAGAATTCAAAGACATTATTAAAACCAAAGGCAACACTGCTAACGCGGCCAGAATGAGGAAAGAGGGATGGCAAAAAGTAGCGGACAAACTGAACGCGTGAGTAGCCAATTTAATAGTTGACCTAATTGATAGTTAGAGTAATTCATATGTACTATGTCTATGATCCTGTTCTTACTCATATTATTTGCTATTTCAGATCAAACAGTTGCACACGGAGGACCTGTGAACAAGTGAAAACAAAATATAAAAACATTTTACAAAATGGTATTTGATTTAGTTTCTACTGAAAAAGGATATGTAGGCTTTTACATGTTTCTGCTTTAAATTACATTTGTAAAGTACATTGTATGACAATGTATATAAAATTGCCCCGCATCCATTCTGCTGTCACTAATATCAATACTTGAAGATCCACTGATAAGTTACTTTTACATGTAATTTTAAAGCTACGAAAAAGAAGGCGGTGTTCAAAACAACGGGTGGAGGACAGGCAGGGCCAGACTTTTCCCCTGCAGAGGTGTTGGCTGTGCATCATAATATTCATCGCCCCATAATTGATGGCATTCAAGGGTGGAGCTGCTCCTTGGAGCCACAGGCAGGATGCAGCAGTGGGGACTTCATTGAAGGTAGTTAAGATCATTGCACTCTCCTGCATGTGTCAGGTATGCATCACATGTATCACCTGGTAAATATAAGTATGCTATCTACAGTTACAGGGAATGTAATTTCCCTTCGTCCTGTGCCAGAGGGGATTGGGGATCCATGTGTTGTAAGTTATTGACAGGTAATGTAAATGCCCGTAGTGTCTCAGCGAAAGGGTAATGCCAACTTTTAATTTGCATCTCTGCAATTATGTTTTTACATTAGATAAAGAATGAAGACACGGTGTCTGATTGTTCTATTGGAGAAGAGGTAAGTATTTCAATACAGACTTAAAATTACACACAGCATTCCTGCAGGCAGACAGTATAATAACTTTTGCAGGAGCGGGCTAACACTCCTACGCGGACGCCTTCAGCAGGTGGAACTTCCACATCTTCACAAAAGAGGGGTAGAGAAGTGAGTAAATCATACACAAGAGAAGCCATGTCAGACAGTGTAAAAACTTTGACACAAATGCTCTTTTATTTACAGGAACCGCAGGAAGCTGTGAGAACTCTTTATGAAAAAAACCTTGTCCAAGAGATGGAGTTAAGAGCGCTCCAAATCCAGAAAATCAAGACAGATATAGAAGTACAGGAACTGCAAAAAGAGAAACTTCGCCTGGAAATACAACTGCTGCAGAAACAACTGGTAAACGCAGTCCACCATATACACTATTGCATGCTCATGTTTACATAATAATTAACCAACAACTTATTCTATCATTGCAGGCAGAGAAGCAATGACTTTAGAAAAAATAAAACACTGTTTAAGTAAATGTGTCTTGATGTGTCCTTCATGGAAACACAATTGTGTTTCTGTCAGCTCTGCCACTGAATTGGTTAAGGTCCACTGGCTGAAGGTCATCACTAGCCTGCACAACCACTTAAGCAGCCCTCTCTTTTCTGATGGTGGTCATATTGTGTAAGACAGAACATGCAACAATGTTGTTGCACATCCTGTCATGCGCAACCCCAAGTCCTTTAAGACACTGACATCTTTCATTCAGCTGCCCAAAGGTCATTTATATATGGGCCTGTGTCCTGGCCAGAGCTGCATTATGGTGTTTGTGGGACTGGGTTAGGGATCAGGGAATGGTGTCGGCAACAAAAGCCCCTGTCTTCCAACAGGATCCCATCATAATAGACCCACTTTATGGAAGTCATAATGTAGAGTCAGCCAACTACCACGAAACACCCTGACTAGGTGATCACAGAAAACCTAGAGATGATGTGGGGGGTATGATATGAAATTCACTCTTAATAATGAGAAAATACAAATATCAGTGTGGTATTAGTGTGCTGCACAGGTTTGTCTCCCTAAATATCTTGGAATCATTAACAATGCCAGCCATTTTGCAAACAAATGTAGCCAAATCGTTTTCGGGCCAGGTACAACGTTGAACAAACACATAAAGTCTATTGCTGTGCAGGGTACTACTGTGTCATAATTGCTTAGGTATAGCACTATATATTACTGAGGTAGATTATTACCTCCTGACTGATGTTGCACTTTCAATATGGACCGTTTCGGGGTTGCGCAAGTAAGACACAGAAGTCTACAGGTTGGACTGTAAGGAATGGAGCAGCCATGGCTGTTTGGAGATCCAGCATCTGAACAGATCAAATCCTGTTTACAGAGAATAATCCATCTTCCAGCAGGTTTCGGTTTATGGACATGATGCTATGGCAACAACTCCAACCACATAATGGAGAACAGGTTTTCCCATTCCAAGAACAGACACACACAGATTAGAGCAAATATCATATAATGCCGTAGAAAATGTTATTTTTTCAATAGATATGACAAATATTCATATCACTGGTAGCCATTCGTCAATGTTTATAGACATGATGATCATGTGAGGAGTTCACATAGGCTGCTCAGGAAATATGTTAGGCAACAAATATTCTTTTATAAACATGCAATAGCAATCTAAATTAATTATTTGCGATCAGAATAAGATTTTAAAACAACTCAACATATAATTTTTCTTTTCAATATATTAATTGTATATTTTATACATACACATTCTTGAGGCTAGAGAAAAGCCAATATACATTTTAATCTTGACTTTGAGCAATAGAAAACATAAATTCTGAATAGAAATTATTATTTTTGGTCAAACATGCTTCACATTCACTATGTAAACATATTAGAAAGATTTAAAATGTTCACAAGTTGCCGTTATTCTATTGTTCCAATATTACCTCAGGAAATGCAGCTTTTCAGCAGAAAATGAAAGACTAAAACTAATTTTTAATTAACAAAAAATAACTCCAGAGATAAAATACATAAAAAGTAAAAAAAATACTAACTTACTTTCATATGCAAAGCCACACACAGGCAACTTGGCTGCCCATGTTAAATCAATAATGATGTAAGTATGACTAATGGTGTTCAAACCAGTACTGCAGAAAACTGATGCCTGAAAACCGAAACTGACCTCTATTTAAGAAGGAAGAGCCTAAATGAGAAATGGCTCAGGCAAGACAATGTAATCACAGAGGTCAAAAGACTAACATGGTCTCAATATGAGGACGCACCAATGACACTTATCAAAGTTTAATGAATGAACATGTTACTGCATATATAAATAATTCAATACACACTCAATCAATAAATAACACATGCTAAGCACATCTGTGTTGCTCTAAAGATACTGTAGATTTGCAACAGGTGGATTAATGTGTGAGCCAGATTTACTAATTAATGATTTGGAATGATCTGGGATATGTCTGTTCTTTGGAGGAGAAAAGCATCTGTTGTTGGAGTCATTTTCACAGCAACATGTCTGTAAAATCAAAACTGACCAAAACAGGCTTATTCAATGTAAACAGAGAGCACAGCAGGGTGATGCCGCAATAATAATAATAAATGAATGAATGAATTACAATTCCAGAGAAGTTAGTGCAAACACCAAGAACGTCTTGTGTACCCCCAAACAGTCTTTCTGGAAAGGTACCACTAATCCATTATAAGCATTAATAGTCCAATAGAGTATTTAGGGACTTGTGAACAAAGTAACACAATACCCATTTTGTATTTACTGATCTAAGTTTGCTTTTTTATTAATAATTATAAAATGTGCTTCAGTATAGGGTTCTTTGTGACTACTATCAAGTTTTTTTGTGTTAAAGCCTTGTCTCGCCGACCAAGGTTACAACTGTTGATGTGTGTTTGTGTGTTTATGTTTGTGTTTTATACTGTAAATATATATATATATATTGCTTCAGTGCTACAAGGCAGTGAAAGGGGGCAAGGTAAGGAGTGCATATATGCAGAGGTTGTTTTTTTTTCTCCAAATACATAAATATAGTTCATCCTGTGAGAAGGTGTTCCCAAAAAGAGCTGGGTCTTTAGCCTTTTCTTAAAAGATTCAGAGGGACTCTGCTGAGCAAATGAAGTTTGGTTACTTGTTCCACACTTTAGAACCACAGAGGAGAAAAGTCTAGCTTGTGATTTACGGCCTTGGTGTGCGTGCAGCACCAGGCGTCACTCCATGGCAGAGTGAAGTGGGCGGGAGGGAGCATAGACCTGAATGAGGGAATTCTGGTCAATTTACATATGGAATATGTATTTTGCCCATATATGTATTAAGCAATGTACGAAGAACAACCTGTAGGAGGGTGCTTGTAGTAGACCCAGCACAGGTTGCTGGGTCATCTATTCAGTATGACTCTGCCATGGCTCCCGGGGGAGGTTTTATGGGCACGTCCAACTAGGAGCAGACCATGGGGCAGATGCGGATTACGCTCGAGACATTATATACCCAATGTGGCCTGGGACTGTCTTGAGATCCCCCAGGATCCCTGGAGAATATGGTCAGGGAGAGGAACATCTGGGTAGCTTTGTTTAGCATGCTACCCCTGCTCAAATTTGGACAAGTGGTTTACAATTGATGGATGTATGAATAGGCAGGAGATGGCCTTAGAAGCAAGAACTTTGTTCCAGCCAGAGTTGGCGCTTTTCAGACACATCGATGTCTAAGTAGCTGTTCTGAACGGGCAAAGTGTTTCTGACAACCATCACACCAGTATGGCTTCTCACCGGTGTGAATCCGCAGATGACACGACAGATTGGATTTGGTATTGAAGCGCTTCGAGCAGTGCTGACACTCATATGGTTTATCACCAGTGTGGATTCGCAGGTGTCGATGAAACGAAGACCCATCACTGAAACTCCTCCCACACTGCTCACAGCTGTATGGTGTCTCTCCGGTGTGAATACGTTCATGTGTATTCCGGTGAGATGAGGAGACAAAGTCTTTTTGGCAGTATCTGCACTTGTAGGGTCTCTCCCCAGTATGAATACGTTTGTGTCCCCTGAATGAAGAATAATCATAAAACTTCTTGCCACACTGGACACAGGTGTAGAACTTCTCTCTGGTGTGTATGTTCCTGTGTCGCTGAAATGACGATAAATCGCTCAGACTCTTCCCACAGCAGTCACAGTGGTACTGCTTCTCCTCTGAGTGACTGTTCTGGTGTGTTCTCAGGTTCCCGAGCTGTGTGAATGTCTTCCCACACTGCTCACAGCTGTACGGTTTCTCCCCTGTGTGGCTCCTTTGGTGGACTTGTAGTTTTGTGGGTGATGGGAATTTTTTGTCACATTGCTGACAGCAGTGACGCCTGGCTCTGGTTATTCTGCTTGCTTTCTATAACACATAAAAAGTGCTCACATCAGTCTACAGACCATTATTATTTGTAAATAATCAACATATGACAAGATTAGAACAGATATTCTGAATGCAGGGAATCAGATTTGTTCTCAGATAATAAACCCTTATCTTAATAAACTCTTATGTTTGGTTAAGGTAACAACATATACAAAACCTTCTATAATATGTGCAAAAATGTATGATAAATATGTAAGCCATGCCTCAGGATAAGATGTAGATCTCCTTGGACAGTAGAATTTCAGATGTACTGCCACATGTTGTTACAGTAGTTTAGTACATCCCATTAAAATGTACCTCTGACTACACCAAATACTTGATTCCAATTAACAATCAAACTGAAATCATTGGCATTTAACTTAACCCAGGGATGAAGATGACGTTTCCAGCAGTGACGTTTGATCTCAACGCTTGTGAAGAACCCATTGCAATTCATTTAATCTAATCAAACACAAATAAGCTGGTTTAGAATGTTTCAAGAACTGAATGTCAGGAATAAGAAACATCACTGCAAAATTCCAATTACTCCATTAATATCCATTAATATGTCTAGCAAAATGTCTTATTTGTACAGATATGATAGTTGTTTATGATGTAGTTTGCACGCCTTTCGGAAACATTGAGGATTTTCACAAACCAAATTATGTTTCTCTACTCGAAAGGACAGCAATCCATGAGCTGATAAAATCTTGATTTTTCAGAGAAATCTATCAATTGTTTATGTAAGTGCCATCACGAGTTTCAGTGTGGCGCTCGACAGTCAGTGAACAACATGATATCCTCTTAATAAAGACAAGGCTTTACTTTTCTTGAAGTTTTAATGAAAGATTATTTTTGTGAAATTGAAAATACAATACGGAAAAAACCTCTACTAGATCAAAAATATAAGCACACATACAGTACATACAAGTATATCAATTCTACTTATACACACTTAAGTCTGATTTATTTTGTTGTTGAGGTTTGAAATTCAGAAATGTTTTACTGTTTATTCTTGACCTGCTGCACTTGAACACATCATATATGGTAATTACGACTACCAAAAAGTGTTCCAAAGTTGGAGCATACGAGGAGCACTTTTTGGCAACATAAAAGAGGATATTCTATAAAATAAAAATCAAACTTGACTGCTGGCGTTAAACAACTCCAGCTCCCTAGAGGACAAACACTGCTCCGGCTTATATTGTCGAAGCTATTGACAAAATAATCGATATTTTAACTTAACAAGGAGCTCAAAACGTATCAGTAAGTTCCTACATCCACTAACGGCTGAGCTCCATTAAGACGAACACAGTGTTAGCTACTCGCATCCAAGCTACGCAAGCAGCTGAAAAAACCCAAAGCAGACTGGTCGACGCCGAGTGTTTAACTCGGAGTGGTCTCAGCAACTCACATACAGACAAAAAATAGACAGAAGTCACATTTTACCCCGTCTTGCTCCATTTTACTCCGTTCTGTCGTCAACAATCGTCCGCCATTTTGCGTCACACACTTGAATCACGTGACACACGGAAGACTACGAAGCTTCGTAATATTTGACTGTTTATGGAATGTTAAACCTTTAACACGCTGAATTCTATTTAACTTCCCAAACTCCATCTTATTTTAAACTATTTTTTATGGTACAGAAATTCTCTGTTTCCAAAAATACTGAATGTATTAGGATAAATTCTGTACAAATCTGTACAAAATGATTTACAGGAAAATAAAAAATGTCATTTCGCAAGCGTCTTTAATTCACCCAGTTTTCATGATTTTGTGATGAGTTTATACAGTATATATGAGACGACAATTTATATAAAATGTATGGATTACTGTAATAGTTACAATAATAATTTCCAGATTTTCATCATAAATCTAAAAATTGTTATTATAAATGCTTTTTCTACATGGTACACTCAAGTATTAATAGGATGTTAGTACTTAAAGCACTTAAATGTATCCAAAATCCTTTATCCACTTTCATATGACTCAATCCAGACTTCCTGTGTTTCTGGTGTTCTGGTGGTTGCTATGGTGTTCTTCTATACTACAACCAGAACACTGTAGTAATCACTATTCAGAACACCATCAGAACAGTATTGTGGACTATCCGAACAACCATAGCATTCACACTCAACAAAATAGCACCCTCCTAGCCTCACAGACAGAATTCAAACAGCAATCACCTTATATTTTTTTCAGGATTGTAGACTCCATTGTGTGAACTCTAATTTGGTTTGATGATGCTTGTAAAAACTATGACATCTAACAGGTCACTTGACATCTGGAATTCACACATCACTATTTGCACATTGAGGGGTTCTACAGACTGGCAGTAGTAGATTTATTCTTTTAGAGCTTGACACCAATATGCAGATTTTCAGTAAACACACTCGAACAAAAATCCAATTAAGTGATGTTGGAAAAACAAGACATTCAAGCAGTGCAAAACTTTTTTTAATATTGAGACATTCTCAATTTATCAATACTGGAAAGAAACAGAGATATTATTTGCCAGTCATTAATAGTCAATATATATTCAACAAACAAATATTCATGCATGAATAACCTAAGAATGAAAACAAATAAATTATACAAATTCATATTAAGATAATCTTCAAATTCTTAAGTTCACCTTTAGATATTTTCAGTTTTAAATATCTATAATATGTAATAATTATCAAACATTACATTTTAACTTGCAAAACATAACTCTACAAGACATACTTTGAAAAACCTGACAAAAGAAATTATACACTTCCAATTTATTCGCTCTTGAAGTTTGGACATTTTGACATGTGATCATTTAATCTATCTTAGTCTGTTTAATGGGAGTTGATCATAGCACAGAAATACATGTAGGTCTACACATGTAACCCTTGGAAGCATTTGATCCTCGCTGTAGGGTCTGTGTTTTTAAAATGAAGCCATGGTCACAGCACACTGTGAACCATGTCGCCTGCTACTGGGAAATTCGCCTTAATGCTAGATGCTGCCACCTGCTGTCCATCGTTAACAGCAACATGCATATTCTGCATGACACAAAGGCTTTGGTATTATTCATTATTCATGCCTTTACATTTCAGGGGTTCCGAGTCAGACAAAATGTGTAACTGTCCATCTACACCACTCAGCCAGGCAGCAATTCACACAGCAATTCATTGGGATGTGAAAGTCAAACTCTCTTCTTTCCATATAGAAATCTCTGAAAAAGTAAAACTGAAAGTGTGTGCTGTTATCAACACTATTCCATAACAAGCCCAACCATCCAAGTGACTTCATCCCATTTGATAATAGATCATACTGAGATTACAAAGACACATTCACGGTATACAAACAGATATGAACAAGCTTTGACAGGTGAAAGATACCCCTGCTTTTACTGCCACTGTCTAAATGTTGGATGAACAGTCTTTTGAAGCCTAAGTTTATTGCCCTCCATTTTTAGTGTAAATTATTTAGCATAATAACTTTATCTTAAATATGGAACAACAAAATATTGTTCTATTTACTGGAAAGCAATCACAGGGGTAGTGTGCTGCCATATATACATAGCTATTTTCAAGATTTGTGACAAAAACATATAATTTTGTACTTACAAGTGATCACACGTTCAACTTCAACAATCACTTTAGTGTTCCATTATAAGATTAGAAAATGTTTTTTGTTGTGTTACAGTATACAAAGGTACTGTATATTCGTAGGTATTGTTAAAACACCTGATAGCACCAAAAGCCCACATTTCCTCTGAACTCACTGTTGCGCTCTGTAAAATAAATACAGGTGCTAGTTTTTCCAGGATACAAAAATGGAACTTATCAAAATATTCATCAATCTATTTATTACACATGAAAAATGTGCTGCATCTTCCTAGCTCCCTTCAGTCCTGGATTACATCTGTAACCTTATATTGAAAAATTTATTTTGAGTTGTTCAGCTCTGATGTTCCAACTTGCAGCCAGACGAGGCGCTCTTTAGCAGCTGATGCATGTGTGGTTCCTAAGCTGTGCTGTAAAGGTGAAGTTTGTCTTACATCGGTCACACCAGTATGGTTTCTCACCAGTGTGTATGCGCTGGTGATCTACCAGCGTGGACGATGCAGTGAATCGTTTCGAACAGTATTCACACTCGTATGGTTTTTCACCCCTGTGGGTACGCAAGTGAGATTTGTACGCAGATCGACTTCTGTAACTCTTTTCGCACAGGTCACAGCTGAACGGTTGCTCTCCGGTGTGAATACGCTCGTGGCTTCGTCGCACCGCAGATACACGGAAAGATTTGTCACAGTATTGGCACTTGAATGGCCGCTCTCCTGTGTGGATACGTTTGTGCTTCGTAAATGAAGAGGAACAGTTGAATCCGCGCCCACACAGTTCACAGCGACGGAATGGCTCTCCCGTGTGCTTGGTTTGATGGGTTTTCAGGTGATGTGGCTGAGTGAAAGTTTGCCCGCATACATCACAGCTGAATGGCTTCTCTCCGGTGTGAACCCTCAGGTGGCGCTTTAGTCTGGTCAGTGTTAGGAAGGCTTTGTCACATAGCTCACAGCGGAAAGAACCAGGTTGGTCTGCTTTTTCACATTTCTAAAGCAACACAGAGAGGAAAAGAGAATCAAACATTTCTTACTCTATTACAAATATAATTATGACACATGAGCAAACCCATAGTTTCATGTAATCATTGTCCAATTTAACCTCCACACAAGCTGGTTTATCTATCTGTCTGTCTTCTGTTTATCAGCACAGTTACTCAAAAAGTTCTGGACCAGATCTCATCAAAATTGGTGGGCAGGTTGGACATGACCCATGGAAGTGCCAGTTAAATTTTAACACTATGCCTGTTTACCATGTTGAAGTTTTGGAACCGTGGATCATAACAACTGATTTATTTTTTTGTGGATTACTTACTACAGCCAATCGCCCTGTCCATATTTTCTGCCATTATGAATTCTTTCCAACAGCCTGTTACATAAATGTTCATTATATTACCATGAGTTATACATGGGGCATTTTTGCCACACTATTTTTGGGGCAAAAATGTGCCCTTATTATTCTTCACAATGCAAAGCATACGTTCCCTTTGTGTGACTTCAGGCTTTTGACTCAATCTTACAAGATGGACTTTCAGAGTAACTATCAACACTCACTCTTACTAACCTGTGTATTGTCAGGTTGTGGGGGCAGTCCGCACATCTCTTCAGAAACCACCACAGGGATGATATGCAAACCCCACACAGAAAGGTCCTATAAGTGGATTGAAATAAAAAGACTGTGCTCGTGTCCTTGAGTGTTCACATTACCAATTATAAACATGCACGCTCTCACACCAATGTTATCAACAGATGATGGTTAGAGAAATGATATTTGGTTCTCACCTCTTGTGAAGAACTCATTTTAATGCCACTCAGCTGTTCTGAGCTGAGATTAAGTGGTTGATAATGTTCCTCTTCTTCTCCACGCGGTGCTTCAATTCCCATCAGTCCACACTGACAACATCAAACAGGCACAGTCCATCAGAGAGATCATCAACAGACATATACTAATTTTAAAAGTTGCTTTTTTCATTAAAATTACAAAAGACAAAAATCACAACAGATGTCGTCAAAATTATGGCTCTCCTTTGTCAATGAGTGTGAGAAATCTGATCTTGTATGTATTAAGTGGTGTATGAAGAAGAGCTTCATGATTTAGATTTGTTCAATCATGTCTCCAACTTGTAATATAATACGGTTTAAACAGTTTAAATCAGTCTGTTCTTTATGTCCTGCGTTATCTGATGGATATGCTGATATAGTCTGTGTGGTTTGTCGACCCTTTTAATGCTTGCTCAACCTAAAATTCAGTTAAGGTTAGCGCTGAAGTTGAAATAGTGTTGAAGTGACATGGATAAAGATAATAAAAGCCATTTTAATAAAGAGGACCTATGATAATCGTTTTATTCCTGACATAATTGAAGAACAATGCCCATGTTTTCCATTGTCTCTTAAGATATTGTTTATAGTGCACATGAGTTTCTATAATTTATATAATATTATATCTTGTATCTGTGAAGAGGAAGATGGAGAAGAAGGTGATCTCCAAAATATACGCATAATCAAAATTTTCACACCTGGCTGCAAATCAAAGTGTGTTGAGTGTATTTGGAAAGAAAAGAGAATAAAAAAGAGAAAAATAAGAATGTAAAAACACTTTCATTTCATTTCATTCACATTTATCCTCACCTCTTTTGAAGAATTCATTTTAATTCCATGCAGCTCTCCGACCACGTCTCTCTCCTGCTCTATAGGAAGCGACTGTCAGTCCACTCTGACATCATCAAATAGTGACAAGAACACAAACAACAACATTTCAGCTCCCGGCGGATAAAAGGAAGATAAGGACGTCAACGCACAGTGTTTTTTAGAAGAATTTTCTTTACACGATACGAGGTTTTTTTTTCACCATGAAAAATGGACTGACATAAACATAATCATCATGTGTCGTAGGGTTAGCGTCCAAGCTAGGACAGCATCAGGTGAGCTAAAGGTAGACCGATAAACTGCTCACAACATCACATCATCCTATCACTGAAACTGCTCTCAGTAACTAATAGACACCGAAGCAAAAGTGCCCGGCGTTTTACCTCTTTTCTCTTTGTTTACTTTACTCGGTTTTCTCTTTACCAGCCGTCGGCCATTGCGCTTCGGTCTCGTAGGTCACATGACAAACGGAAGCCGGCAATGTTTCTTTCTAAAAACTTTATGTCAATACAATAATAAGAAATGGTTTACAAACCACACCAAGCCACGTTTTAAGACAGATATGATCTTAATTTGCTTAAATATTTTAGAGAAAGAGAGTTGAGAATGATTATGACATTATTTATTGTGAAAATTTTAATTACTTAAGGTTGTTAAAAGTTTTTATTCCCCAATTTTAAAGATGACAAATGACAAAGAAACTTAACAGTATAGATACAGTTATTATGGAGCCCATCTTAACAGTCACTGGGCATGTCTTTGGAAGAGTATCCGGAGGAAACCCACACAGACCAGGGGAGCACATGCAAACTACACCTAGAGAACCATGATGGTCCTAGTACTCGAACCCGCAACCTTCTGGTAACTACCACTCCACTGTGCCCCCAACTATTATTATTGTTTACTATTGCCTCACAATTAAAAGGGTTTGCTAAAATATCCTAATACTCATTATAGTAACCCACACTTCCTTTAATTATTGCGTTATAAATTTGCCTACATTTTTTAATTCGACGGAGCCCCCAAAAGCCCAGAAGGTGTTATTTTGTTTCTTATGTGCACACACCAAAAAAGGCATATTTACAATTAAAATAAACAATGAACATACTTCAAACATACTTGAGAAATCAACGAACACTTAAAAGCTTAAAAACGTTATTTATTCAGAAACGTTTCGCTTATCGGAATCTGCCGAAGCTGTCAAATGATCGTCAGTTTCCGGTTAATGAAAGCAAAGCAACATGGCGGAAGATCGTCGGACAGAGAAGTAAACAGAGGTACAACAGCGAGTCTTCCTTCTTTTCTGCCCACATTGATGAATGGGTATATAGTGTCACACTAGCTCTTACGACCTATACTTCTCGTCATTTCTAAAATCAGATAACGATTATTTTATTATGCAATCAAAGCGGTATGTTTCCTGTCCCCCGGACATACTGGAGTATTGATACAAATCGCAGTAAACGGGTGATTGTAGTATTTTTACATAAGTTTTTACCATAAGTTTTTACTCACATTCTCCCAGCCTCAATTGAAATGAACATACGTAACACACATAAGTCTCATTATTCTTCAGTTGCATTTTTGTTTCCCTCATTTCTTTCTTTGCTCCTAGTGCTACCCACCACAGACGGAAAAGACAAGTATGACAAAAACTGATGAATGACGATTAAAGACCAATGAAACATCCTCAGTGCGTCACCTGAAGCAACGTTACTTACCAATGACAGCGGTACAACTGGATAAACTGTTAGTGTACTTGTAATGTATGAACACTATTTTATCGGAACGTGGATGAATCGACGGATTCAGTGGATTGCAGGGTTAATAAGTAATGTGAACCATTACCATGATTAGCATTATACATCGAGAGAGGAGCTAGCAATTACATAGCAATGTTAAGGAGGAACACAATACTCAATATCCAATAAAAATGTTACTTGTGAGCCTGTAATGATGTTACATATACTGTACGTCTTCATTTATTTTTATATGAAGTAAGGTGACGTGGTGATTTATAATCCAAAACAATTTCGCTAAACAGCCCACATTTTAATTCGTTTATTTTTATTTAACCTTTATTTAACCAGGAAAGTCACTTTGATATCAAAAACTTTTTTTACAAGAATGTCTTGTCAAGGACATTCAGCAAGTAAGCAAGCAAGTATTAAAAGCATTTTGAAGCCTTCACATATTTTAATTGCATATTTACAGCAAGTATATATGCACATATATATATTTAATATTCACCTGAACCTCCTTAAGTACGTTAAAATATCAAAAGTTTATATATGTGTGTGAACATCTCATCTCATCTCATTTTATTTAATTGTACTGCCCTACCCACGTCTAACCTACTGTCTCTATTTGGTGATGTCAGAACTGGTGGAGGAGAGGAAATTGTCAACCCTTAAGTCTGATTTCAGAAAAGCTGATTCGGATTAAAATGACTTCTTCACAACAGGTGAGAACAAATATCACTGCTGGAGGATTCATTTCATCAAAAGGTGTCACTAATTACATTCTTTATCCCTGAAATCTAGCATCTATACAACATAACTAAACAACTGATTAACACATGCAAAGAATGAACTATTTAATCCATTGCTGTTTTCACAAAAATAACAGAATATTTTCATTGCCTAAAATATAAGAAGAACAAAATAACATATTATTAATAATACAGAACTGACAACACATGATATTCTGTGTGCACATCAGAATGAAAATGTTTAGATCGTATTCATTTTTTTAAATTGTTCTGATTATATGAAGAATGATAATACAAACAAAAATATTTAATTAAATATAGCTGGTAACACTATAGGCCAACTTTTACACAGGTTCTGATTTTATGGGGAACTTTTATGTTGCCATTCGGCACTTCTTTGGCACCAATAGTAAAGTTTTTGATTCTTGTTGGTCCATCCAGTTTTCATTTTTGGTGCCCAGTCAACAGTGTATATTGATGAAAAGTAGACCATGGTTGAGTCACTGTTATAGAAACATTTGTTGTTTGCTATGACAGATATTCAGAAAGAAAGAAGAATATCTGACAAGGAATAGCATCGCCTATATCATCACCTGCTTTAGTCACTCAAGTGTCGAGTTGTATGTTCAAAGCAGCTTGTACCAACACTGCAGCTAACATTAAATCTCTCTGTTGCTATAGAAACAGAGTGGTACATCTCGACATCACCATTGTCAGCAGTGTGACAAAACGTTCACCAGACTGGAACATCTGAAGGATCATCAGAGGGTTCACACTGGAGAGAAGCCATACATCTGTGACCTGTGTGGGAAGGCTTTCTCTCAGTCTTGTAACCTAAAAAAACACCAAAACATTCACGACCAAGTGAGACCATATCGCTGTCAGCACTGTGGCAAAGCTTTCACACAGCAGAGCCATCTGAAGGGCCATGAGAGAACCCACACTGGTGACAAACCGTACCAGTGTCATCAGTGTGGGAAATCTTTTATTCAGTCAAACAGCCTGAGAGCCCATCAACGTGTCCACACTGGAGAGAAACCATTCAAGTGCAAGTACTGTGAGAAAACTTTCACAAAATCATCCATCTGTTCAGTACATGAGCGTATTCACACTGGTGAGAAACCATACAGCTGTGAGCTGTGTGGCAAGAGTTTTGCACAGCAACATCCATACAAATCACACCTGCGTATCCACTCAGGTGAGAAACCGTATCAATGTTCGTACTGCACAAAGAGATTCAGATCATCGTCTAACCTTTCCAGTCATCAACGTATTCACACTGGAGAGAAACCGTACTGGTGTGATAAGTGTAATAAAAACTTTTGTGAGGCAGGTCAGTTGAAAAAACACAGATGTGTCTGAGGAGTTGAAGGTAGCCTACTTTGGATGAAAGGTTGAAGATGGTGTTTAGATCACCCTAGGGGCCATAGGGGGTAATTGCATGGTGACACAAAGCCGAACAAGAGAACACATGGACCTATCTACACATTGTTCCAAAGATGCATTTTTTAATTATGAAAATGCAGTTCTCAGGACTAATTTAGTAATACACTGTATATGTTCAGGAAAGAGTTCCTTTTGTACTTATAGTATAATAAATATGAAACAACAATTGCACTAATAATGTAATGACCCTTTTTTCTTGGCTTTTTGTATTAAATATATTCACATCTAATATTTAGAATTGTTTTGCGCTGAGTAAAGTAAAATGTGCCATTTTGGATACTCTTACTGACAGGCTTCCCATGACGTTTAAGGATTGTTTGAATTAATCTTCATAACAATAAATTTCAATCTGACTGATGTTTACGGCAAGTACATTCATTGTACAGAATTTTGTGGAATGCTGCCGATTCCAACGGGATTTGCAGAAATTAAATATGAAGTGTAAATCTATCGGTAGACGCAGGCACTACTGCACTATAGTAGTATATGTGACTTCTTATTAAGTACAGAACTTGAAGAGTGTCACATCTACATGAAACCTCAAAAATCACCTTTTTTGTGTGTTGGTTCAGAACTTCACCTTTTTCACCAGTTTTTAATTATATTCAACCTGACTTCTCCACAAAAAATATATAACTTTAAAATATTTTTATTAAGAAACTTTATTTAACATTACCACTATTACAAGAGGGCACAAATTAGGTAAAAAAAAAAGGGTCCTTGTCTCAAATCAATCTCTTCAGAGACTGCTTAGCACAGTATTTCATAAGTCAGGGCCACGTTGGAAAATATAGAATTTTGGTAAAAAACTGAGATAAAGGATAGAAAAAAAATTAAAGATACACATTAAAAGATGCAATTGTTATTATAGTTAAACTTAAAAGAATTTATAAGAATACTTATATCAATAAATTATATTGTTATGATTACAGTCTCTCTTCTTAGCTGTAACCTACCTAGGGGATGCTTACAAATCGTGGTGCTATTACAATGTTTGTGTACCATTTAAGGATTAAATGGTATACGTGCAGCATAGCATACGTGCTATGATAAGTGATACCACTTCAGTGGTATAACTGTGTTCTCACATGCATCAACCGAACCGTGGGTCGGCTTAGCAGAGGACTGATTTCGTTTTGTATGCACCAGTGAGTGCATATGCTGAATATACTGTAGTATACTGCATACTACAGTATATTCAGCGTATGTACCAGGTTATACCAACATACATACGATGGTACATACGATTATAATATTCAGTATATAGTACACATGATGTCGCTGAATCAGTCAGTATGTGGCACAACAAATATCAATGCAGACAAACTAATCAATAGTATCAGTGGAACAGATTTAGGTCATCTCCAACAATATTTAGAAAGATCATCACTCATATACGGATGTGTATGATATGACACATTGAAAATAATCCCAAACACTGAATGTAAAATGGTGGGTTAGTATTTCACATAATTTTCACTGGCAGATGCATTAGAATGCATCATTTGCCCATCACTAGTGTGCTGTGTTACAAAGGGCTGTGTTACGTTTCCCTTTTTTTGACCTTAGCTATCAATTATCATAGCTTCATAACCTAAATATCCTTTTTTTATTATCAACTTTTTGTTCATGCTTCAAGTTTACGCAATCATGTTATATATAACATCATATCGTCAACACCCAGCATGTCTGATTTTAGAACTGAACATATTAAAATGACGGTGAAAGGTGAGGAGAGGACCACACTGGGAAGCAGTTAATGAAGTTGATACATAGTGGATTCGGTTTTCCAAAACGCCGCTGAATAAGTAGTGCGTAATTAATGTCTAAACTACTCTACACTCCACTCCAGTTAGTGGCGGCAATGCTCAGAAATCTGGTTTGCCACACGCGAATACATTCCGACGAAGAAGAAATCACGAGGTCAAAGGGAAGTGACCCGCGAGTGTGAAGCAAAATGGCGCTTGTTAGTTGAAAAGGGAAAAAGTTATCAAGGAGGAAAGAGGTAAAACACTCAGTCTTTTTGCTCTGTTTGCGTTTGTCACATTATGAGAGTTATCCGCGTTAAATGCATTAAAGCCTTGAACAGATTAGCGGCTTTAGTTAGCTCCTTGCTGCTCATTTTAGGCTAACGGGCTAAGATTGTGTTCGTAAATGTGTATTACGTTAGCCGTCTTTTCCAGAGTCACAGCTAGAGCTGGAGATCAGGTTCATGCGGTTTGGCCGTGCTTAACACAAAGTTTTTCTTCAGGAAACAGCGATTAGCATAGCTTCTTAGACAGAGTGACCTGTCCACCAGCTCAGAAGGGGTATGATTTCCACCATGAAGAGCATTTATATAAAGTAAATTAATCACCGGAACTTCCACACAGGCATTTCATGAATCATTCAATGCGTCAGGAGGATGGACATCATTTAATGATTTGTGAAGTGTTTGTTTCGATCAGTTGTGTTGCATGTTCTCGTCAATTTATGAACGCAGACCCTCTCTCTCTCTCTCTGTCTCTCTGTTTTTGTTCTTGTTCTTGTCAGAGCTGATTGTTGAGAAGACCAGCATCTGGCAGGGGATGAGAGCAGCGCTGTTGGACAGTTTTGTCAGTTCAGGACAGCTGTCTGCATTTAAAATGAGTTCTTCACAGGAGGTCAGTATAAGTGTTACAGTACATCACCCCCGTGCATAAGACAAGATAAATGCCTTGCCGTTGATCAGGACATTTGTGTACATGTAACCATCCTCAGCAAATTAAACCGGGTGTAATATAAGTTAACTGCAACTGGATGGAGAGAAAGTGAGAGGAACAGTACTTTATTGATCCCTGTAGGGGGAAGTTCTATTTCAAATAACACATTTGTAGATGTGACACAAAGTATATGTACATTTTCAAAACATAATTTTCATCTGTGAAGTCTATGGAATGGCAAAGGGATTTGGTTGGTGCACAGTAACATTTTAAGGAGTCAATTTTTTTTCCTGAACAAATATTACAATGTACAGCTGTTAAAACACATACATTCATAACCGAGAATAACATTAACACAACACAAGCTGTCAATATTTTCAAATTTCAGAGGTTACAACAAGAGCGTTCAACTGCTTTGCCAATTGCTTTAATAAGGTCTGCTGTGAAAATTCACAAAGAAATGTACACATTGTCTCTTTATGTACTTATCTGTTTTTAGGACCTCTCTGCTCGTGGTTTGCGTCTTATTCCCGAGGTGGTTTCCGGTCAAAGTACCAGTTTTCCCACACAATCTAATGACACACAGGTAAGAGTGTGAATCAGTTTGTTTGTGTGTGTGACGCAGCTCATCCAGGTCAAACTGGACATTAACCATGTTCCTGAGCGCGAGTCTTCTCTACTCTGATGGCAGAAGTGTAATTTTTGGAGTGACTCCATGTTGAAATTTTAATACCCTGTTAGTTGTCCCTGCAGTTGTTTAAACAAAAAAAACACTCCAAAAAAAATTGACATACCCCAATGACATGAAATTCTCTCCTTGTCTAACATGTTTTTTCACACACAACCTTGGAGCAAATTACTTTAGAGATTTAATCCCCTCTGGTTACAAAATGAAAATGAATTCCAGTGGTTGTCATACATCAAAACATTACAGGTGTACGGTCTTAGTATCCAGTTAAGAGGTTGTGGGATGAAGTCCTTGTAGCCACGGGACAGACAGGTGTGCATGGGCCATCTGAAGTGAAGCTGTTCCAATCACTGCAGGTCAGGACATCATCCCGAATAAAAGCCAGATTTCTGAAAGACAGAATCTACACAACACATAGGATAGGCCCTAGCATTCACAGGCATAATGGGGTACAGAGGGGAAAGTGATAAACATTGAAATATTGGGGGGGGGGTGTTGCACTCTATCCACACTACACTACTGCCTATTGACTAGAGGTGATATGTATCTTAACCCACATCTAGGCTAGCTAGTCTCTCTCTCCTACACTGTAGACTGTGTTTACTCTCTGTATGATTGAGCAGTTCTGTGCAGTCAAAGTGTAGCGAAAATAAGTAGGTTTTTGAACGATACTGTAGGTGGATTTTGGTAAAGAGTCAAGCTGTGGCAAGTGTTTTAGTGGATGCTTAGCAAAATTGGCAGTAGCTTTAAGGCAAGTTGAACCTCACAATGTCCTCTGGTAAACACATTCTTTAAACCTCCATACTTACGGTGGAATGGTGGTCAGCACTGTTGCCTGACAGCAAGAAGGTCATGGGTTCGAATCTTGGGTTGAACCTCTGTACCTTCCTGTGTGGAGTTTGCATGTTCTCCCCGTGTCTGCATGCGTTTCCTCCGGATGCTACGGTTCTCCCCCCCCAAAAACATGTACGTTAGGTTAATCACTGCTGCCGTTGTCCCTGACCAAGGCAAAGATAGAAGATCTGGAGTTGGTCCCCTGGTGTGTGTGTGTTTGTGTGTGTTTGTGTGTGTTTGTGTGTGTGTGTGTGTGTGTTTGCATGTGTGTGTATGTTTGCATGTGTGTGTGTGTTTGCATGTGTGTGTGTGTGTTTGCGTATGTGTGTGTGTGTGTGTTTGCATGTGTTGGCTGCCCACTGCCGCTCATTGATGATGGGTAAGAATGCAGAGAATTAATTTCCCTACGGTGATCAATAAAGTAGCCTTCTTTTTTTCTTCCTTAGATATGTGTTTGAGCTCAACCATTGAGGAGTGACATTATGCATGCAGTATTAGTTCAAGATGTATGTTTCTGATTTTAGAATAATATTTTTTTTTTCTTACCAATTGCTTTTTATCTCTGTGACTATAGAAACAAAGGGTGATGACCACAACCAGACCTCACCGCTGTCTGCAGTGTGACAAAATATTCACAAGATTATCTAATCTTAAGAGCCATCAGAAAATCCACACCGGGGAGAAACCATACAGCTGTAGACATTGTGGGAAATGTTTCAATCGGCCAAGTAATCTGAGAACACATGAGCGCAATCACACTAGTGATAAACCGTACAACTGTCTGTTTTGTAATAAAACATTCCCAAGATTACAACAACTTAAGTATCATGAGACAGTTCACACTGCAGAGAAGCCTTACAGCTGTGACCAGTGTCAGAAAACCTTCACTCGATCAAGTGACCTAAAAAGACATCAGCTAATTCATACAGGAGAGCGACCGTATTGCTGTAACCTTTGTGGAAAATGTTTCAATCAGTCCAATAACTTGCGAATCCATAAACGCAGTCACACTAGAGAGAAACTGTACAACTGTGAGCAATGTGACAAAACATTCAAAGAGTTGAACAGCTTAAGGCGACATAAAATAACTCATAGTGGAGACAAACAGCAATGTAGTGATCTTCGTGGGAATCCCTACAGTTGTTCCTACCAGCCCCATGTCCACCAACTTGTTCATACTCAGGATAATTTGTACAACTGTAAATACTGTGACAAATCTTTTCATTGTTCATCCATCCACTCAGAACATGAGTGTATTCACAGTGTTGAGAAACTGTACTGCTGTCAGCAGTGTGATAAAGTATTTACACAATTACCACTACTAACGCATCATAACAGAGTTCACTGTGCAGAGTTGCTTTACAGCTGTGACCAATGTCAGAAGACATTCACTCAGTTGGGTGACCTAAAAGTACATCAGCGCATTCACAGTGGAGAGAGACCGTACAGCTGTCAGCATTGTGATAAGGCATTTACAAGGTCATATCTGTTAAAGTGTCATCAGAGAATCCACACTGGTGAGAAACCATATAGCTGTCAGCAATGTCATAAAACATTCAGAGTGTCTAGCACTCTGAAAAGTCATGAGAGAACACACAGTGGTGAGAAACGCCACCACTGTGGCCTCTGTGGAAATGCTTTCAATCGGCCCTACCAGCTCAAAGTCCACCAACGTGTCCATACTGGGGAAAAACCATTTAAGTGTACATATTGTGATAAGGCTTTCCAACGGTCATACACCCGCTTGGTACATGAGCGTATTCACACTGGAGAGAAACCGTACAGTTGTGAGCTATGTGGAAAGAATTTCATTCGACGTCAATCATATAAAATGCATATGCGCATCCACACTGGTGAGAAACCTTTTCAGTGTCAGTACTGCACAAAAAGTTTTGGAAACTATTCAAACCTGTCCATTCATCGGCGTATGCATACTGGGGAAAAACCATATTGGTGTGAACTATGTGGAAAAAACTTTACGCAGTCATCAAAACTGAACAAACACAAGTGTGTTTCTACAGGACAATTGTTTTTGCCACAATAACAAACCTTTGCCATTTATTGGTGCTTGTTAGATGCATATGCTGTTTGTATGTCAGATTTTTTTGTTAAAATCAAATCAGAGTTGGCCCATGATATCATTTATCTACTTTTGCCTTCAATTAAATATTTTCAATTAAATCCAGTCTTTAAAGGTTTTGTATATTAATATGATTATTGTCTCATAACCAATTTCTTAAATCCATGGGCAAACACTGAAATTAATACTGTGGTTTGTGTGTAGAAATTTAGAGTTTAGTCCAACATTTTCAACGATTCCTCTTTTTATTTGGTTGTTATAACTCAGAGGATAAATTCTGTAACACTGTGCAGAGGTTAGTTTAAAGAAAGTCTGCTTCGTTCTTTTAATTTCCACATGAAAAAGATGTCTTCTCTATTTACAGTAAGGTGTTTTAGATTAATTGCTGTATGTTCTTTACAATTTGTGTATTCACAACCTCTTCTGTTTCATTCAACTAGGTTCCAAATTGGCTATTGGTCTTTCCCATGTCACATTGCAAATATGCATCCTCTGAAAATGTACCTGTATAATATGCATGATTTGATGTTGATTTAGTTGCTATGGACTTCTGAACCAAGTGGAGGAACTAAAATACACTCTTAAAAGCCTACATCACAGAAGAATATCAAAAAAGCAATCTTGGTTACCGATCGCCGGAAGAAGGGAACCACCCCCAAAATCATCTTAATTATCTCCTGGTTACCCTGCTTATAAAGATGGTGCATCTTTGTTTTCCTTAATGTCTTTTTGTGACACTTAAATGTCTAAACAACAAACCTGTTGTTGTTCTAAATCCTATTTACATATTATGCTGGCACCAATGTACGGTGGTGTAAAGTGGTACTTCATTACAGCACTTTAATGTATTTTGGGGAAATTTGTATTCTACTGGCGTATCTGAAATAAAATGAATACTTAAACTACACTGCTTGTGTCAAAAGTGCCACAGTGATGTTAAAAAAGTGTTTTGATACAGAGAACCTAACATGGCTCAATCTTATGAGATTAAATCCATAGTGACAAATGAGAAATTCTATATCCTTTAATACTAAGATGCAGTTGCTATTCTACAATTACATTTGATACTTAATTAAATAACTATTAAATAAATTAACATTATCAGTTTATTTTACAAGCTCATAGAATGTAGTTTTGTCACAATTATGGAAAAGGAACTGCCATTTGGAAATATGATTGATGAATCAAATTGTGGTGGAAATTAGTGAAATGGGTTTTCTTTTGGACCTAGGAGCTACATTGCCAGCCAATGTATACATTTCGTGTTCCTTTTTTGTATTTTTGTTCTATGCCATCGTTACCAGGAAGACCGAGGTCCGTATTCGAACTCAGATGCTGTCCTATTTGCACCCGCACCTGTAACCAATAAATTATTAAGGCTTATTAAAGTTTGATGGAGTGTTTCTATTTACTGCACTGGCTCCTAGCCTGGGAAATTTAGAGACCAATTACATGTGCCGTAAGTGATCCCATGTGATGCTACTCAGCCAACAGGTAATCATTTTGACTGGAGTCAATAAAGATGCACACACAGAGGACTCGAGGGAGAGAGCGAGAGTGATGAGAAACGAGAGACCATACATACGGAGAGACAAGTGAACAATAGACGTGGGGGAGAGACCATACAGACGGAGAGATGAGATTGGTAGACAACTCAGAGAAATGATCGAGTCACACATGGACTGCATTGCTATAGTGTTCCAAGATGCTTTACAATGTTTTGTCTAACATTCACCCATTCATACACATTCACACACCAAGGACCTTAGACGTGGAGGAGCAGGTGATCGACCCTTCGATCACTAGGCAATCGCCCTTGTTCCCCAGATCACGCCGCCCTGCTACACATACAGCTGTGTCATGGCACATAAGGCAGCTCTTCACAATGAAAATTGTTGAAACCAAATATTGTTCCAGGTTCACCAAAGAGCACCCACAGGTGTGTATGAGAATGGCCCTCACACCATTCCAGCCCAGATTTAAAATCCTGGCAGGACAAGCTGGAGCTCAGTTCTCTCACTGAACAAGAGAAACTTTTCAATTGTTAAGTTATGTTGAGATTTGTTATTAAATTTGTTGACTTTTGAGATGTGAAGAATTAACTAAAAAGAAGAAGAAAAGTGAAAATTACCTGCTACACTTTTCATTTTGTTTTTCTAAAATTAAGCACTTTAAGATGCACATTTTTCAAAAGCTGGTTTACTTTGTCTACTTTATCCTTAAATGCAGCTCTTATTTTACTTGAGATGAGAAAAGAACATCTTTCCAGAATACTTAATATATCTCTACAGTTCACTGTGAAAAGTGAAAAATATTGTTGAAATAATATTGAATTGTACTTGTTTGATTTGACAGTCAATTGTTGCTACAATTACTAACCTATTTTGATGTGTCATTTCCACAACTTTCTGCGTGAGGCAGTCTTTTTCCCTGAGCTATGATCAAAGAAACTTGATGAGAAGTTCAGCATTGTTCCTTCCAGTTCTTTAAATCTAGCCATCAACGTATTAGCAGTTGTGACATCCGTTCACACATTGTAGGGGGGAAATCCTTGAGTGCCAATAAAGTTCACCACAGCTGTTTAGAAAAATAAAAGCATGGTAGAAAATACTGACCATGAGTACACCCCATTCACCATATCTTACATTATACGATGTTATAAATGTATAGTATATACAGTATATATATATATATTGCTGCATTGAATACTGTATCTCCAGACTCTTAAATTTGTACATTTGATCGTAATCTTCTCAACGTTATTTGTTTTGGTGGTGTACTATATTTATATTTTTTTTGTAAGATAACCATCGTTATGTTCGAGCTGTCTTTGAGATGGCAGATACATAAAGTCATATCTTATCTCAAAGCAGACCCAACATGGCTGACCATGGACCAGTAAACTGGTTGACTTTAATTTCAAAGTAAAGTATCTATCTATCTATCTATCTATCTATCTATCTATCTATCCATCCATCCATCCATCCATCCATCCATCCCTGCATCTATCGATCTAATCCATGTTGGTGACGTAACGTTTGGGAATTCGGGTAGCTTCGTTAGTCACGTGGGCTACCCTTCTCCACCATGTTGTTTCTGTCTTTGTTCGAATACTGCCGAAGATTTGAAGGCTTCGTCTGATTCCGTGCGTGACGTCGCCCGCTTAAAATGGCGGATGTGCGTTGACGTTAGAGCAGAGAGGTGTTAACAGAGAAAAGAGGTAAAAAGACAGTGTCTTCGGCGCTATTCGTGTCTATCAGTTTCCCGGAGCACGCTGATTTAAAAGCTGTAACTGCGAACAGGTGAACGGCTTTTTTCAGCTCCTTGTCTTTGTACTGTCTCTGCTTGAATGCTAACTGGCTAACAGTGTTCCCCGTCGTATTATTGTGTTCGATTTTTAAGTTTTCTTGTGCTGGCCGTATTATCCAGTGTTCTAGCAGAAGATGGAGATCGGTTCCGTCTTTGTTCTTTAGCTAAGCTCCGTCCAAAGCATCTCAGAAGGGGAATGATTTTAAATGTTATATCGTTTATGGAGAAAGCCAAAGTGAAGATAAGGCGTTGTGTTTTAATAGCTTCCCCCTACAACTAATAAAAGTGTTATTTGCTCATATTTTAACAGGTTACACGCTAATTACCGTTTTGCATAATAATATTGGCCTAAGATTTATATCATTACATATAAATATTATAACATATCAGCAAGCCATTAGTTGATATCATTATTAAGTTTGTATACATTATCAGCTCTAGTTCACTTTGCTAGTGGCTAAGTATTGTATCAGAGATTGGAATGTCAAGATTTATATTTTTTTTTGGCAGACTGAAGCTGCTGAACATGTTCAGTAGTTAGGTAGCTCAGCTGTGCTGTCACCTGGCAGCGCCTTAGCTCAGCTAAACCTGCAGACAGCATGTTAGGGTCCTCATTTCTGGAGACAATTTAAAATGTGTCCAATAACTTGTCTTCAGTAAACTTTGAGGAACCTTTCCTGTCATTGACTGTAATGAAATTTGACTTGTCTAACATGGCTTACAATATTTACAACATCCACAATAAAGCAAATTACACAAGTATGAAGGTAAAGACCATGGGCATGAAATAAAAATCACATTTTTACTGATGGATAATGTTGTTTTCAGTATTTATTTTGAAGGTTCTAAACTAAACCCTCACTGATGGGTGCCACCACGTTTAGCAGTACAGCCTTCGCCGGACATACTGTCTGTCACAAGACATTGTCTTTTTGTCACCTGTAGCTCCATGGTTCCATATCTTTTAGAAACATCAACTGAAACCATCTCAAAATGTATATTTTTAACAGGTACATCAATTTTGAATCTTCAATATGATAATTACTATTCTGATGTTTTTTTTTTGATTGATATTTACCCAAACTGTTTTGTACAGTACAGAAAGAAACAAAAGCACTTGCAGGTTAACATTAGTCTACTTTACAGCTGTTTAATTTAGTATTTCAGTTTAGTCTAATATTGTCTATAATATTTTGAATATGTTTAGGATGTTCTGCTTTGGTCTCTAGTTTTGTCAGTGTTAAATTGTCATCAGTAGTAAAACCTTGGGGTAAATTGGTGTCATTCATGAATTCAGTTTGATTTGTCATATTCGATTTGAAATAATAAATATAGTAAATCATAATTTTGCTAAATGCTTGTATAAGATGTGCTTTCTTTGAAGGACTCTTCTACTAATTACTGTCTCTATTTGATGTCAGAGCTGTGGTGGCAAGTCTTTGGTGGGGAGGAGAGGAGCGCCGTGTTTTTTCTCCGTTTGGGGAAGCTGTACGGAATCAAAATGAGTTCTTCACACGAGGTGAGAACAAATATCACTACCAGAGCCTTTCATCTTCGTTCTGTCTGGCCTCATCCACTAAAAAATAATTAATGTAATGTATAATTTTGGCATGGTTAACACCTTGTTTGTCAATATCTTATGTAGCCAACCTGTCTGTCTGTCTATCGATCTATCTCATTAGTAAAAATACAGACATAATACACAACAATCCCTAAGATTTCATCATTACACACGACTTTGACTATTGACTAGGCTTACGAGGCCTAGGCCTCAACATGCAGTTATCACATTGCAACGGTTTGTAATAGTCTCGGTCCTAATTCCACTTATGGCTTCTTATGTGCATGCTGTTACACTCCTTGGCATCATAATGGCTACTACATTGACCGTTCCCTCAGATATGCCATTATGGCACTTCAGACCTGACAGTTGTCATCAATAAGTGATGGTTTTTCGGGTGACAGTTGTGGAGCAAGGATGTTTCTTTTCTCTAAAATCATATTTTTTGTCAGTACAACTGGTCAAAGAGGCAGGAAATTATGTGAAATGTCTACATAAACTTCAGGCTCACTAGGTAGAGTGCATAATATACAGTATATTACAATGGAAGGATTGTTTTGCGTTTCAAATCAGCCAGTGCTTGGCTCCTTGCCTCCCGGGAGTTAGGACTTTACTGGTGTTCAATCGGGTGTTCATGTAATCACTTTCTCCTATGTTGTGCAAATGAATGTTGTTTGTTGGAGATCTGAACTCTTGTAACCAAACCATTGTAATTCTTTGGATGCAGACTTGCTACTTTCATCAGTGCTTGTTCCGCCTGTGCATTGCACTATGTGTCATTGTTAATTGTTAATTGTCCTTGTTAATCTTGAGCACCCAATTACGTATGTGAGCCAGGTGCTCTAAAAGTGGTAGTGGAACTGCACTGTAAACCTGAGACAGACAAAGAACACACACACACGGATTGTGAAAAATGCCTGTTTAGGAAACCTCTTAATGTTTAATTATTTGGTTGGTAAATAATCAAACTCATCATCATTATTGTATGGCACCGGTCAAATCAAATCATATTAAATCGTTTTGCGTCGTCACTCGGGGTGAATTGTATTGTATTGCATCGGTTGTCGCGGCATATGTATCTATGTTGTTTCGGATCATTGGCATTGTATCAAGATATGTATTGTGTTGGCCTCAGTATAGAGATGTACAACTCACTCTAACAAACACTTAATAACAGCAAGAGACAACCATACATTTGATCAAGAAAAGGCTCCACTGTAGTTACTGTTCTGCCTGGTACATGTGGGGGGAAAAAACTTGAGTTCCCCAATTAAAAATGTTTGCTAGTAGTATTTTTTTGTTGTTGTTGCTGGCTTCACTTTCCAAAGTACACTTTGTGGACTGCAGGACCAATGGTCTTGCATCTTGAATGCTACCACCACTTAACATGGGAAGCAATCAGAAAAGTGAGCCATTTCATTGTTGCTCCACAACACTTTGCCAGTGTTACATTGCCCAATGCGAAACATGCCTTAGAATAATACAGTTTCTTTAAATGATAGCTCTCCACATCTCTGCACTTCACTTAATCTTTTTTATATCTCTGTTACTATAGGAACAGAAGGGGGTGACCACTCCCAGACCTCACCGCTGTCAGCAGTGTGACAAAGCATTCACAAGATTGTCCCATTTACAAGATCATCAGAGGATTCACACTGGAGAGAAACCATATAATTGTGACATGTGTGGGAAAACTTTCACTGCCCTTAACGGTTTAAAAAAACACCAAACTGTCCACACAGGTGAGAAACCCTACAGGTGTAAGCAATGCGGTAAATGTTTCAGTCGGTCTGGTAGTTTAAAAACCCATGAGCGCATTCACACTGGCGAGAAGCCATACAGCTGCCAATTGTGTGACAAAACATTCACACAATTGCAACAATTGAAGTACCATCAGACGGTTCACTCTACAGAAAAATTGTACAGCTGTAATCAATGTGAGAAAACCTTTACTCGGGCAAGTTATTTAAAAATACACCAGCACATTCACACTGGAGAGAAACAGTTCAGTTGTCAGCAGTGTGATAAATCATTCACTCTAATGAGCTATTTGAAGAGCCATGAGAGAATTCACACTGAAGAGAAACACTGCTGTCATCTTTGTCTTAAAACATACGCAACATTGAAATTACTAAAGTTACACCAGAGAATTCACTCGGCAGACAGATTGTACAGCTGTAAACAATGTGACAAAACATTCACGCTATTGAGTTATTTGAAGAGTCATGAGAAAACCCACAGTGGAGAGAAACAGCACTGCTGTGACCTGTGTGGCAATTCTTTCAGTCGTCATTACCTGCTGAAAGTCCACCAACGCATCCACACTGGAGAGAAACCGTTTAAGTGTAAGTACTGTGAGAAGACGTTCAATCAATCAACTGCCTGTTCAGTTCATGAGCGTATTCACACTGGAGAGAAGCCATACAGCTGTGAGCTGTGTGGGAAGAATTTCATCCGGCAACAATCATACAAAATGCACATGCGTATACACACAGGTGAGAAACCACATCAGTGTCAGTACTGTGCTAAAAGATTCCGAAGCTTATCGCACCTCTCCAGTCATCGACGAGTCCACACTGGGGAGAAACCGTACTGCTGTGATCGATGCAGGAAAAGTTTTAGCAAGTCGCATCATCTAAAGAGACATCAAACTGTCTGTGTAGTACAAGCTCTTAGCTTAGAATAACAAATGTGGACCTTTTATCCATGTTGTTTGTTTATACCATTGAGTAAGTGTTGACTTTAATGTTTGTGCGTCAATTTTAATCATGTTTCGTTATATCTTTTGTGTATGATTCAATGAAACATTTTCCCATAACATGCTGTTAATTGAAGGCCCTGTATATTCAATTGTGCCCATGTTTCGTGTTCAAACATTTGGAAATTAAATAAGAGAATGCCTCAATGGAACTGTTGGAAATGGCCTTTGAGTAGAAATGGTCACAGAATAATTTTAGAATTCATCATCATCTCTGTTTGTGTCGGCTTGGCTATCGATTATAAAGACCAACAGAAAATGGCTAGAATATGAATGAATGTACAACCTTGAAATAATATTGACTAATGTTTGCACGAAGAACTAAACTGACCAGACTGTGGATACAAATTAGGGTTTACAGAATTAGTTCATGAACTCTGGAAACAGTGCATTGGAGGGCTGCACCCACCCTATTCCTAAATGACAGTGCAACTGAAAAATGTGCACATTTTGTAGTTGATAAACATATACAAACATGTACCGCTTATCCATGTTAGGTTATCCAGTGGGGCAGCACACGATCATAGTTCTCGTCACTGTTACCATGAATATTACTTACTCCTCACTGTGTTCATGATGGCATAAAGTTGAGTTCATCCTTGCTGTTCCTGTAGGAACATTTTAAATTTGGTGCCCATTGCCATTGATTACTGCTGTCCCCATCCCTGTGCGGCACTCGACAGTGTATTTGTTTGTCTTACCTCTGTACCTTAAAATGATAAACCAATAACTGAACTGAGTGCAAATATAATTTAGGAAATATTTCAAATAACAAAAAAAAAAAATTCTCAGTGACATAGTCCATATGTAATTTCTCCAAAAATCATTTAATTTTGATATTCATCAGGTGTGGTTTGGTCTTCATCTGATTCACAGTTGGTAACAAACGTAAAAGATCTCAAATGTGTGCAACATCCAACCAAAAACTGAATTGTGTGCACTTCTACGCCTCCATTATCGAGTCCATTCTCACCTCCTCCATTACCAACTAGTACGCCACTGCCACCGTCGAAGAGCAGGCCAGACTGCAGTGTATCATCCGTTCTACCAAGAAGGTGATCGGCCCCATCTGCCTTCCCTACAGGACCTGTACGCCTCCGGGAACCTGTGTGCTGGCAAGATTACGACTGACCCCTCCCACCCTGGACACAAACACCTTGAGCCACTTCCCCAGCTGTGGTCCATTAGGGAAGAAAATATGGCATCACAAGAACCGTCCTTTCCCAACTGCAGCTGGCCTCTTCAATAAGACTTGTGATCCTCACTGTTTTTTTTAGAATTATAAGAGGACGCCGATCGTTACCTATTTTTTTTAGTTTAGTCCTCTGTTAGAAGGCTATCCGGCATGTTGTTTCTCTTTGGTGGTCGGGAATCTGCCGAGGATTTGCGTGCTTCGGTTGATTCCGCCCACCACGTGACCCACATCCGTGAAGCAAAATGGCGGCGTTCGTGAAGCGAGAATACATACGTAAACAAAGAGGAAAGAGGTAAAACACATAGTTCTCCTGCTTTCTCTGCGTATATTAGTTTCGGGGATCATTCCTGATTCAAAACTCTAATGCCGTGAACAGTTTATCTTAGCTGCCTGCCGCTCACAGGGCTATGCCTTAAGCCTCTGATTAGCTAACAGGCTGACACTGTACATCCCACAATCAATTACATCTCTGTGTTCACACACCGACAACATTTTGGCACATTGAGTTAGAAGTTTGAGTTTGTAGTCAATGTCATCATGCTCACAACAAAATCACCAGCAGCCCATTTTCGAATATATATGTAAGCTGGTTCGAGCTACATCCTCATTAGGTTTAGTGTTTTAGACTTAAGAAGAAAGAAATAAGGGTTCTTGATTGCCGAAGGGAAATTAGTTCTCGGCATTTTTACCCATCCTCAATGAGGGGCAGTGAGTAGTACTGAAGTCCACATGCTAACACACATACACCAGCGCCGGGGACCAACTCCAGACCTTCCATCCAGTGCCTTGGTCAGGGACAATGGCAGGAGTGATTAACCTAACGCACATGTTTTTGCGGGTGGGGGAAACCGGAGCACCCGAAGGAAACCCACACAGACACGGGGAGAACATGTAAGCTCCACACAGAAAGGTGCGGAGGTGCGAGCTACAGCAGCATATGTATAGTAAGATTAATTAAAACAAAACATCTACAGGAAGGCAACAGGAATCAAAGCTGGTTAGTTTAATAATTCTGTCATCTCTCTTTCCTACACATCATTTTTCAGAGGCAATGTGAAATTTGGTCAACAGAGCTGTTACATAAGACATTCATAGGTAACTACAGTACATAAGCAGTAAAACTCACGTTAACAAAGCTAGATATGAATTAGCTTTGACTGTTATATTTAATATTGATTCTCAAGTTTGGACCTTCTGAATGTTAGATCTGCTTTGTTGAAAACCTCTGTGCTACTACACTAACAGACAGATTGCCTCTGTCTGATGATGTCAGAGCTGACTGCCTGGAGGAGTATCTGATGGGGGAGAAGAAAAACACTGTCACTCATTTCTTTCCTTGACTCAGCACAGCCCTGTGGAATTAAAATGAGTTCTTCAAAAGAGGTGAGAATGAAACCAAATTAGTTTAGTAGTATTAGTTTAGTTGACATTATTTCAAACAAGAAAAATAAAACAATGGCCAAGTGGCTGAGAATAATGCCCTGAGTGAATTAATGCGGTGTTCGTGTCTCATTCACATTTTTATTAGCTAGTAGCCTAACAGTTTTAATCCAGTTTAACTCTCTCTCTCTCTCTCTCTCTCTCTCTCGCTCTCTCTCTCTCGCTCTCTCCCTCCCTCCCTCCCTCTCTCTGTTTCCCTTTGTATCTGTTGCCATAGGAAGATGAAGGGATGATGAGAACCAGACTTCACTGCTGTCATTACTGTGACAAAACATTTATAAAATCAGACGGACTCAAGCGTCACCTAAGGGTTCATACTGGAGAGAAACCATACTGCTGTGACATGTGTGGGAGAGCTTTCACTCAGCTAAGCAGCCTGAAAAGACATCAATCTACTCACACTGGAGTGAAACCACACAACTGTGATCAGTGTGATAAAGCCTTCACTACGGCATGTGACCTTAGGAAACATCAAAGCATTCATGCTGGAGTGAGTGTGCACTATTGTGAGCAGTGTGAGAGAGGATTCACATCTTCCTCTTCGTACATCAAACACCTGCGTATCCATACAGGAGAGAAGCCGTTTAAGTGCAAACACTGTGAGAAAGTGTTCATCTCAACATCTGACCGTCTGGTTCATGAGCGTGTTCACACTGGAGAGAGACCGTACAGTTGTGACCAGTGTGAGAGAGCTTTTGTGAAGTCAAGTAACCTAAGAAGACATCAGCGCATTCACAGTGGAGAGAAACTCTACCGATGTGACCAGTGTGGGACAAGGTTAAGATCCTCCACTGCATTAAAGAAACATAAACGAATCCACACAGGAGAGCGACCATACCCATGCCGTTTTTGTGACAAAGCCTTTAACGCATCTTCAGAACGTGTACAACATGAACGTCTCCACACCGGAGAGAAACCGTATAGCTGTGACCAGTGTGGGAAGAGTTTCAGAGATGGATCTTCTTGCCGAACACATTTGCGTGTCCACAGTGGCGAGCGGCCATATCAGTGTCAGCACTGCACAAAGACCTTTGCTGCCGCTTCTGGTCTCTACATACATCAGCGAATCCACACTGGTGAGAAACCATATTGGTGTGACCAGTGTAAGAGAAACTTCATGTGGTCAGGTCAGATGAAGAAGCACCGGTGCATCAAAACAGATCACCACCTCCATTGGGTGCATGCTGAAGCAACCTTATGTCAGTTAAACAAGGAATCCAATGTCAGTGCCAGCTCACTTGGGTCACCAGACTGTGACACTCACCAGACACTCTAAACAATCCAAGATATGTCTATAATTAAAGGTAGCTGAGGAGAACTCAAAGGTGATATTCCTTCCCTCTTAGTAACAGCTTGTGGAGTTTGTTGAACTTAATTTGCAAGAGTGGCAGAGAGTGCTGCTGAATTTGTTTTGTGTTTGAATCAAATACTTGGCCAGGAAAAGTTTGCTTCACCCTTTCCTTGCCAATTCTGACCAGCTTGTAGCCCCTTGAGATCAACTATTAGCTTCACAGGATAAACTCCTAACCTGCTGTCTACTAATGGCTATGGCTCTGTCTCTATGCTCCTGTTCCTGCTCCTTTTGCTTAAGGTTTGTTGAATTGGAGGCCCAGAGTAGAACAGTAAATAACTGTCAGACCTCCTGGTCAAACCTGGCTTGCTGAAGAAGGATGGACTCCACCCTATTCCTTTCAAAGCTCCCTTCTTGTCCGAGAATATAGACAGAGCCCCAAACTGACAGCTAGCTCCAGAGTAAGTAAGGTTTCAGGTCTGGAAAGGACTAGTGAGACACTGTCTTAATGCATGTACTGTATTACCTGGGTGATGAAACCATTGTGATATGTACTGACAAAAGACACTTCATAAGGAACAGTTGTTACTGATTATTCAATTGAGTGTCACATCATTTTACTTTTGCACGAACAAACCCCAAGCTTGCTCCCTCCCTGGTTCATAAACGCAGCCTATCATACCTCTTGATAACTGATCGTGCTATAAGTGACGGGAAAACATCCAATCAATCATTCAACAGAAAACGCCAAGCTTGATCCTGCCCTGCCTATAAACACAGCCTTTCGTATCCCTTGACACTTGGATGCTCAGGGCTCGCCAACGTTGAGTCCAGTCTCAAAGCCATTAGAGGCCGTATGACAAAGAGCAAAGATTGTCACTTGAGAACATTTCAATAATATTTGATAACTGACGCATCAAACATTATACAACTGTTTAAAATCTTGGCAGAACTTTAAATGCAGATCTTACTTTCAGCAACCACATTAATTAATGTTACAAGGGTCACATACATTCATCTCTGAGGTAATGTCAGCATCAGACCATTCGTTGGCCTGGCAGATGCTGAAACTTTAAGTCACAGCTAGATACTGTCCTATTTAAGTTCCACAGCTTAAAAAAAACTGCAACTTGTTCAAAACACTGCAGCTCGAATCTTAATCAAAACCCCAAAATCTGAACACATCATTCCAATCTCATCTTCCCTGCATTGACTTCCTCTCAGCGCCAGGGCAGATTTTAAGGTCGCACTCCTTCCATATAAGGTACAACATAGCTTGGCACCTTTATACTTAAATTAACCTCATAACCTCATAATTCCATGTTCCTTTGCTTTGCGTGTCTGAAGATTGCAGCAGGCAGGCCTGCTTGTTATCCCAAGAGCAAAGTACAAAATCCATTGGGAATCCTACTGCACTCCTTTTCTGTGGAATAAAGTTCCTGCTGTTACCAAAGAGACTGACAGTCTCACTGTCTCTAAATCTCATTTAAAAACGAACACGCGTACACTGTCGTACGCTACCAGAAGCAAACACAGTCCCTGTGGTGTAGGAGAGTATTTAGGTAGTCTAGGTCTGGGTTAAGACAATGTGACACACTGACACACAGGTGTTTCATTCAGTTTGGCTCCACCCCATCATATAGAAAGTAGGCGAAGTTATGTCATTAAAGTAGATGTGACAATAAGAAGCAGGAACAGGAAACAACTTAATCCATCAGACTATTATTTAATTAATTGATTGATTTCATTATTCATTGATTGGTTTACATTGATTTCCCCATAATAACAGGAAATAACCTGCTCATGAAATTGCCAAGGTCCAATGTGAGCATCACTTCTGAGAACAAGAATTATTTAATTGACTTAAGTTGAACAAACAAATTCTACAGGTGGCTAAGTTATTGTGATGTTTTTATTTTGTAAAAGTGTTTTAATCGTTGTATTTCAGCTTCAAACATTGAATTTGAGATCTGCTGTAGTTTCTGTTTTTTACTTGTTCTTAGTCCTACACTGACAACATTCAGTAGTTCAAAATGAAATAAAGCTTTTTCAGACAGTTTTGATGGCTTTGTGAACGTGTGTGAGCATGTGCCTGTGTGTATTTCCTTGTGGCTAACAGGGATGAAATGATTATTGCTTTTTTTTACATTGGAGTGAAAGTCACACAATCACAATCGCAGTTTACAGCCTGTACATAACCTGCCTATGTGCATGCACAGTCATGCATGTTTCATTTCAGACTGTAGTGCACGGGACTCAGGTGGGCTCCCTCGTGGCAGGAAATGCAAGGATATAGCAAGGCTAATGTTTATATACCTTGGCATACTAACTTCTTCATCGCTCATTTAATGCATTGCACTGCAAGTAAATTCAGCTACCCACATCAAATCTAAAATAGGGAGAGCATAAGTAGGAAAGAAAACCGTCATTTACCATCATCACCATCATGATCTAGGGTGTGAGTGAGTGAGTGAGAGATACAGTGTGTGTGTGTGTGTGTGTCTGTGTATGTGTATGTGCGTGTATGTGTGTGTGTGGTATTAGCTGAGATTGCTGCCTCAGCAGGACCAACAGAAAGCTGAAGCCAGGTCAGTAATCTGCTCCTCCTCCCCCCTCTCTCTCTTTGTTCCTCTCTCTGTCTCTATCTCTCTCCCTTTCTCTCCCCCTCTCCCCTTCATGGAAATGGAAATAAAAAACTTTTTAGTTTTTCTTTCAGACCAATCAGATAATGTTATCTTCTGAATTTTAAGAAGTATTTAAATTAAGTAGTCATAGTTCTGGATTTGCGCGATCATTGAAACTTTAGTGTCCTCTGGTTTTGAGATGAATAACCTTTCAAATATTTTTGGTATTATTTGGTCAGTATGTTAAACATTTTTAGTGGGAAACCTATGAGCACATTTGGCCATAGCATCACTAAGACAAGTTGTGTCACCTATGGCTGAAGTTGAGATAGACATTTGAGCATCTCATCCTCCTTTAATCCTTTTATCTGTGCCAGGGAGAGAGAGGACAAGACAAAACCTTCTTCAGTCCCTCTCTCCAGCCGTCCATCCTTTTCTCCATTTTCTGCTCTGGGATTCAAATTCTACAGATTTGGAGCAGACTGGAGCAGGAGCAGACTGTGGTATCCATGGCAATGAATTTAATGGGTGTTCGGAGGATATAGATCATGTAACGGACGAGTGGCAGATTATCAGCTGACCGGTGAGTAAAACAATAATGAAACAGGGCAACACATTCTACCTTTATAGTGTTATATGTGTTTGATAAAAGCTGATATTAGGTTAATTCTAGAAAATGCAGTCATGAAGATGAAAAATATTGGAAACAAACAAAATGATAAAGACAATTCAAAAAAGCATGCAACTCAATCAAACTTCAAAATGAAATCTATAGAAAACTCAAAAATGAGGAGTCCCATAAACCATAAATGAGTTCCTCACTGTAAACAGGAAATGAGCCCTTCACCGTAAGTCACAAAGAAGGCCGTGAAAATGGTGTTTCCAAAGACCAACAATAAATTATTTTTATGTTATGGTCATTTCTTTTGTCTACAAACAGAAAATGGCAAAGATTGCACCTTCTGTCCAGCCCTCCACCCTCAGTATAACTCCAATAACCGCCGTTATGGACAGCGAGGGGGAGGAGCAAGGAGAGGTTAGGGAGGGGAGCAGGTGAGTCCCACCAAACCATTTGTAGTTATGATGGTAGTTAGAGGTTTCGTAGGTCCTCATGGGTTTCCAGTTGGTCCATGTCCTTATGGCTGTTCTAGTGGTTCTTTATATATATATATTCTTTAAGTCATTATGGGGGAACAACTGGCATTTGAGATAATGTTTTTCGATATTTCTTTTGTAGTTCTTTGGTTAGCGTTCTACGATCTAGATATTTGATATGGTTGTTGAAGCCCTTATGGCATTCGTCCCTCTGGAGGAGGTTGTAAGGCTATCTCTGTCAGTTGTCATCGTTCTTGAGGAAGTGCTTTGTTTTCTTAAGATGATTGTTTTTTACTTTAATCTTTAACCTTTGTCTGTTTACCATAATATTGGTAAATATTGATGGTTATATCAAAATCATTGCTCGTTAGCTGTAAACCAAAGTACTGCACCATGTGGCACAACAAGCAGTTGAACTAGTTTGTGCAATAAATGAGTCCTCTATTCTAATTTGTTAATTCTAAACGGTCTGATTTGTTACAGCGCCTCTCAGAGAGTCGGAGCAGGAACTCTGTTCAACATCAACAACAACAACAATAATGAAGACGAGTGAGAAATACCTACACACATTCAAACGCACACACGCACGCGCACACACACACACACACACACACACACACACACGCATACACACAGGTCATCTCGATGTACTGTGTTTCTTGTCTTCTTTCAGGGAGAAGAAGAAGAAGAAAAAAGAAAAGAAGGAAAAGAAAGAGAGAAAAGAGTAAAGTTTGATGTTTTATATTTTATGTATATGTGAGGAACACAGGAAAGCCAAAAATACATTTGAGCATTTCTGATGATTATTGTTTTCTCTGAATTCATTGCACTAATAAAAATCTACATCTATTTCCTGATGTGACACTCCGCAGGAAGGAGAAACAAGAGAAGAGAGAGAGGAAGGAGAAGAAAATGAAAGAGAAGGAGGAGAAAGAGAAGATGGAGAAAGAGAAGGAAAAAGCCAAACAGGAGGCGTATGTCTGATTTATTCACTCTACTCACACACTATTGATTTATTTTCAGTATTTCATTATTTGGGTAAATTAATTGTGTGATTTGATGTGTTTGTTGAATATCAATGTCAAAAATCAATGTTGTGTTCAGTCCTAAGGAAATCCAAGTAATTGATCCAGCAGGTAACACCTACTATCACTGGCTGTTTGTCATCACCATGCCTGTCATGTATAACTGGACTCTGATTATAGCCAGGTAGCCCCATCACCACTGCCACCACACACATATACTGTACTTTGTGATAAGTATTCTTAATACAAATGCGGTTTTGGTTAAAGTAAACGATTGTATTATTGTGTGTGTGTGTGTGTGTGTGTGTGTTTTAGAGCGTCTTTCGAGGAGCTTCAAACAGACTACCTGGTCCTTTGGTTCATGCTGGACTTCATCGCTGACATAATCTATGCAGCTGACATGTTCTTCAGAACGAGGACAGGTCTGAACCAATCATTAATCTGCATTAATCCATACCGTGACAGACGATCATACCTGTAGGCTGAAGGTATCCATAATAAATCCCATCGAGGAGCATCAGGACTTTGCACAGGAATTGTTACAGTGTTGTAGCAAGTGATATAGTATTGTATTTTACAGAATCATTGAGCGTTCATATGTGCACGTGTCTACAAACAGAGGGGGTATCGAAAAGCTACATCTATATTTTTGTATTTATTTATAGTCCAGATTGTTATGTACTGAATTTGGCAGCTATTGGATGAAAACTGTGACCTAAAACCTCTACAACTCACGGTTTTTGGGCAGCATGGCTTAGGTGGTAGACCCTAGTGTTCGAAGGGTCGCCAGTTCGATCCCCAGCTCCTCCATGTTAAAGGGCCCTGAGCAAGACCCTAACCCCTAATTGCTCCCGACAAGAATGTGGGCCTTGCATGGTTACCTCAGCTGTCGGTGTGTGAAAATCGTTCTGGATAAAAGTGCTATAGAAATGCAGTTCATTATCACCAATAGCTGATCATTAGAAAGACTAAATAAATATTAAATAACATATATGTGACTTGTGTTGGTGTGATCAGGTTACCTGGAGCAGGGTTTGCTAGTGAAGGATGAGCAGAAGCTGCGTGATCGATACATGAAGAGCTACCAGTTCAGACTGGACATGGTCTCCATGATCCCAACTGATGTCCTGTATGCAGTTTTTGGCCTAAACTACCCAGAGATCCGCCTCAATAAGCTTTTCAGGTTCAACAGGTATGCACAGAGATATCTCAAGATAAAGCTTTCAGCATAATTCCAGGCAAGAAGACTATATTATAACACAGGTATATGACCTCTTCAATTGAATAAATGTGAGAATCTTACATGTCTAAAAATTTTGAATGTTAAATTTGTGTAATTTTCCAGTATGAAACATTAACCACTCACTCACTGCAAATGTAATGGTGTTTTAAAAAATTGTCACCCCAGGAAAAACATCCCTTAGTGACAAAGTAATGTTTGTGTCACCCACCATCAATAACACGTGATATAGTTTGTAGGGCAAACTTGAGCATTGGAATTATTCTTATTCTGCCTCCTTGAAGGAAGTAGCTTTTGGACTCCATCCCCCAGAGGGGTATGGTTTCAGTCTTGTCTTGTACAGTGGACATAGACATTGGATTCCTTTCAGCTCAGCAATCTATCTTTATTTTATCGCAGGAGAAATTGTTTTGCTTAATCACAACTGAATATATAGACATATAATAAATATATTAAGACAGTATGCTACCTGGAACAAGCAAACCAGGTTGACAAAGGTTACATTAGACAAAATGAATAATGGGACATTGTTAGAACTGCTGTATACAATGATTTAAGCAGGATAAAATGTGATACCACGAAGTGAGACACAGCTTTTATGGTAACACATGATTTTTATGTACAGGGTAACTTTGCACCCCAGTGACAACATTGCTTTTCTTTTCTTTTTCTTTTCTTTTACAATTGTTGGTGTTATTAGAGTTCAAGGTAGAGCAGAGAACAAGTAGATATTGATGTCAGAGATTGTCCTGCTCTTCTTCTGTCTGTTGTAGGATGATGGAGTTCTTCCAGCGGACTGAAACCAGGACAAACTACCCCAATCTTCTTCGTATCTCCAACCTTGTCATGTACATCGTCATCATCATCCACTGGAACGCCTGCCTGTACTACTCCTTCTCCAAAGCCATGGGTAGGATTCAGGTTTCAGTCCTGACTGCACTTTGTTCAGATTGATAATTATTGAATTTGTTGACACCTTTCTTTGGACTTTTCCAGGTTTTGGTTCCGACAAGTTTGTGTATCCTGACCCTTCTAATCCAGAGTTCGGTCGTCTCGTGAGGAAGTATGCCTACAGTATGTACTGGTCGACGCTGACACTCACTACAATTGGAGAAACACCACCCCCTGTAGAGAACTCGGAGTACTTATTTGTTGTGACAGACTTTCTGGTGGGTGTGACTAAAAGTGAATTCCCAAGGTCAAAATTTTGATGCCAGTGTTGGTGTTGCCCATTCATTCAAGGTGCAGATGTGTGTGATGTAGTCCAAGCTGCCTCCATCATTCTTTTCTATTCTATTGTCCTGCAGGTTGGAGTGCTGATCTTTGCCACTATCGTTGGTAACGTTGGCTCAATGATCACCAACATGAACGCAGCCAGAGCAGATTTCCAGGCTCGCATCGATGCCATCAAACAGTACATGAGCTTCCGAAAGGTAGTTAGCTAGAGGTCTGGCCAATTGGTAAAGCAGCTAGCCTGTAGGTGAAGAAGTTATTTTGGACCTCATCATTAATATAAATCCAATGAATGAGACTAGAGGTTTGTAACTTGAAGGACTTGATCTCCTCTCCAAATCCCAAAGGAGAAAGTATCCTAGAAGCAGCATATTCAGACACCGAGCATGCCAAGAGTTATGCACATTCATGTCACCGTTCACCTCAAGGCTGCATTCCAGTTAGAGATACATTTTTTAAATGAAGACAGCATGGAGTAAGGGACTTCATACATTTTAAAATTAAAGATTTGGAAATGATGTCTTCTTAACTTGGTACACAGCTCTCAGCTGTCTTTATTCAGAACTGCCCCATCTATACTCAAGTTTACTCTTTCCTTGCAAAATGTAAGATATGCCTGTTTTGATTTGACTAGACCACAATATGAGAGGAGACCAAGCTGCAACTTGACTAAAATGACTGACGACACTATCAGCTATTACATTTGTTGGATTTGCCTTTCAGGTCACTAAGGACCTGGAGAAGCGAGTGATCAAGTGGTTTGACTTTTTGTGGACCAATAAGAAGGCCGTGGACGAGAGGGAGGTGCTGAAGTACCTTCCTGACAAACTGAGAGCTGAGATTGCCATCAATGTACACCTGGATACTCTGAAGAAGGTCTATTCAGCATTGTTGCTATTGTATACATTGTTAGTATTGACAGTGATAGGTTTCCTTGTGAAAAAACAATGGATAAACAACTAGCAAACCAACCTTGCTGCTATTTTCCCTGGATATTTGTCATCAGTTTGGGAGCCTTTTTCTTTTCTTTGTCCTTCTTTAGGTTCGTATCTTTGCAGACTGTGAGGCCGGGCTGCTGGTGGAGTTGGTACTAAAGCTGCAGCCTCAGGTGTACAGTCCAGGCGACTACATCTGTAAGAAAGGCGACATCGGCAGGGAGATGTACATCATCAAGGAGGGAAAACTCGCAGTTGTCGCTGACGATGGCATCAAACAGTTTGTTGTCCTTAGTGATGGGAGCTATTTTGGCGAGATCAGCATTCTGGCAATCAAAGGTAGTCTAATACAGGTTCTGAATTCCACATGAAGATTTCGCTTTGTGTGCCCACTTTGCATTAGCCAGTTAAGGTTGTGTTATAGCTCGATCAGGTGTTCTTGGTTTTTGTTGCAATTCTCAAAATCTCCTGTAACAGTGTAAGGTAAGATCACAAAAGATATGACTGTTTGCTACTGATGAGGTACGAAGACCAGAGGTTTCAGCATTTCACTTTAGGGTTCTATTAATAAGTACCACAGTCCAGACATCACATTTATGGGTTGTTGAAAGAAAGAAGAAAGAACAGTACTTTTTTGATCTCCGCAGGGAAATTATTTCCCTGCATTTAACCTATCCTAACGATGACGAGCAGAGGGCAGCATTTACATGCACATCCAAACAAGTCAGGATTGGATCAGCCCACTCTGTGTTGGACTTGGGCAGTCTCTGATACAAATTTGTTGGACTGTGGTCATGTTCAGATTCAATACTTATCATGTGTTTGCCCAACAGCTTTGATTGCAATCAAAGGCAAGTCTTTTGGAGTCTGAGAGGCAACCAGCTGTTATTAGTGTCCATTTAAACAGTTGGAAACAGGATGACCCTTCAGGATTTATAGTTGATGGATAATAGGAGTTGTACGAAGTGCATCTGCCCATCACAGACCAAAATATCTGTGTCCGTTTTGAAGTGTAAATTGGCCTTAAGTTCTCGTTTGCTTCATTAATTAAATTGCTGAACTTTGCTGTGTTGACAGGAAGTAAGGCGGGTAACAGAAGGACAGCAAACATTAGGAGTATTGGTTACTCGGACCTCTTCTGTCTGTCCAAAGATGACCTGATGGAGGCACTCACAGAATACCCGGATGCAAAAGCCTTGCTGGAGGAAAAGGGAAGACAAATTCTGATGAAGGATGGTTTGCTGGACCTGGAGGTACAGTGATGTCAACTTTTTGTTCCTGATGAGGAAATCAAATTACTGAGGACAAAGATTATCAATCAATTTATTATATTGTCTTTTTTTGTGTATATTATAACAGATCGGGGAAAACAGGCATTGCTATCCACATTTCTGTGATGTTGCACAACCTCCCAAAACAAATGAAGATAGTCCCATGTGTTTAAATAGCAAAATTAAGGTTATATATCTTCTCTTGGCTTCTAGGTGGCAGCTCAGGGCCCTGACCCCAAAGAGATTGAAGAGAAGGTGGATCGAATGACAACAACGCTGGGTGTCCTGCAGATGCGTTACGCGGCGCTGATGGCTGAGCAAGAAGCCACTCAAAGCAAACTGAAGCACAGAGTCACCAAGTTGGAGAAGAAGCTGGTCCCGCCCCCACACGAGGCTCCACCTCCTCCAACACCTGAGAAATAGAGAATAGAAGAAAAGTAACAGTAAGAATGGAGGAGGATGGACTAGAATGGTCTTTGATAAAGGTTTACAAGAAGCACAAACCATGTTCAGTGCAAAAAGAAGCATCACAGCTGACCGGAACACGATGGATTGTGTGATACTGAGGACAAAAGATACACCAGAAGCGATCACAGTGCATTGCAATACTTCAAGCTTTTTTATTTGGCCAGGATACTTTGGGTCTAGAAATATAGACTGTTTGACTCTGGGGTCTCATCCAGCTAATCACATTACAGCTTGTAATATGTAAATTTGCTCAAGAGGCTCTGCAATGTAACTGTGCTACTTCATCTGCTAAAACTTCAACTGAGAACTTCTATTAGTACTACTGACTGTACAGTTACAAATTCTATTTGCACTGCCATTACCACTAATGATATCAGAATGACTTCCTATGTATATACACATATATATATATGCATATGTATACATATATAGATATATATATTTCTGCTTTATTGTGATAGGTACAGTAGAGTGACAGACAGGAAGGATAGGGCAGAGAGACATGCAGCGAAGGGCATGGGTCAGAATTGAACATGCAACCTTTTTCTATCGACACAAGTGCAACTGCTATAACTATGTCAATATTAGTTGAGCAGAGTTGAGGAGAGCCTCTCAGACACTGCCACCTGGTGGAGATTAATTGATAACCCACACAAGAACAAAATAAAATATTACTATAAATTTCTCAAAACATTTCTCTTTTTTTTTAAATTATTGCTTCCTGTGACTGAGTGAATGACCCAAACTTTGACAATGGCACATTTAATGAATGAAGTTTTCCTGATGGTGATGATGTAATGTGGAGGATGATCAGGATTCATACTTGTTTGAGATCCTGAGATTAAAGCCATAACAAAAAGGATAAAAGGAAGGAAAAGGATAAAAATTACAATCCAAAAATAACAGCATGGCCCTGACTTCGCTACTGTAATGACCATCTTATGCATCATATTGAATACTTTCACGTCTAACACTTCAACTATGAAACCATGAAACTAAATAATAAAATTTCTGGCATATTATTATTGCTACGACTGCTACCACCGGTCGCTGGTCGTAATTATTATTTTACCATTAACACCAATCGTCAGACAACTTGTAGTGGAGGCTGTTAGTTATTTAAATGTAATAAAAATGTAAACCCTGGTAATTGGTAATTCATTGTAGTACGTTTCACTGTTCAATTTCTGAACGCAAGGTCTTGCTGACACGTCTGACACTGGTTGCGTATCTCTAGCAGTGATGGGACTTGTAGTTTTAGTTTTATTTTGACAATAAAAATCCTTGCGCTCTACACAGACGGCTTTCTTCTGGTACTACATATACCATCATGCACCGTACCCACTGCGCTTGTTAGTCACACAACACTCCAGCTCAGCATACTGCGGCGGCGTGTTTGCAAAAAAAAAACCCATTTTAAATTCTTTTCTCTCTTACAATCGGTTTGCGATCACTGGTGAGGTGGGTGTTTGTTTTGCACTAATAACTGTTTACAGTCTTTGACATTAATTCCTACTTGTTTTATTGATAATTGTTTAAAAAAATAAATAGTTCATCTATTTTAGCTAGCCGGCTAAGTGCATTTGCAACTGAACTTTAACATCAGCGCTAGCCGGCTGACTCACTGCTTACAGGAGTGGATAAAAGCTCAAACCCGACACGAACTTTATCAATTGATCAAATGCATGAATTTAGCAATAGCACATGTTTATTTAGTTGCATTATTTTAAGTGTGCATTCCCATTACAACACAGTACAAGAACTGGTGAAACACACTGGTGTGGTTTAACTTGTGACCACATTGACTGGTCTCATACCCGAATCGGTACTTTAATGAGAGCAGATGTATTCGGTAGCCGAAGCGGGTCGTGCTTTATCAGTATTCACTTTTATGAGTTTTGAAAAGGGGCAGTTTTCACACATATTACGAAAAATTAGCAATTTTTTGTGCAATGTGAAGTGCCTGGGAGCTGGGCACATCTGCCCACTGTGGAAAACCACTCACGCTGGAGAAATCACCTATAAATTCCCCCATTCAGCACGCCATCGCAATGGTCACAACACCATAGGAACAGCTGTAGCATCTCAAACAACATAGTAACCTGTCCAAACGCCACATAGACGTCACATAGTGAGTCAGGCACATAGAAACACATGTAGACTTGCCTGTTTTGTTTAGTTATTGTTTGGCTGTTTTCTGAGGTAGCCAGCAAATTCCTTTGATACCCTGAGAAAATGAAAGTCGTAATATCCTACTCTCAATCAGCATGTTCCAGTTTTAACTCAGATTCTAGAGCTTTCTTTGATAGGCTCAATTGTCTTTTATCATTACCAGTTGCATTTTAATCTTTCTCACTGAAAAAGTCAGCACTGCAGTGATGTACCTTCGATCTACATTTACTGTTTCTCTACACACCCTCAGTTTCAGAGGTGGCCGCCATGGAGCCAGCCTGGCGACAGCAGGGCAGGGGCCGTGGTCGAGGTCAGATGGGTCAACGTGAAAGGCCACAACCTCAACAGAAGGAGAGGGAAAGACCAGGAGCCGCTGTAGTAGGAGATGTTGGAAGAGGAAGGAAGATCAGCACAGCGACCACACCTCAAGCTGATCACAGTGAGTGGCATGACATTCCTCCCTTCCACATACAGGTTGAATGACATGCCACACTATTTTGGTTTACAGTTGATAAACAACAGCTGCTGGCAATCAAACAAAGCATCTCTGGAGCACAATTATCGCACACTTAGGATGTAAATACAAGTTTTTTTTTACTCCTTATTTGTTGACAGGTCTGTCTGTCCAATCCAAGTTTGAGGAGATCAGGAAATCAAACCAGACTGCTGTTCAGCGATTGCTTCAGAGCCACATTAGCTCCTCCTCTGATGATGATGATGATGATGATGAGGTAGAGACTGAGTTGAAGGATGGAAAGAGAGGAAAGATCCTCGAGTCGACATTCACAACGTACACACACCAGACAGGTGAGGCAGGTGTTAACATGGCAGCAACAGGTAACCAACAGGACCTATTCATTTGTTAATCTTTCTTTTTTTCCCTCTGTCTCACTTTCTCTTTCAGGTGGCGATGTCAGTGGTCTGGTCAGGACTGGTCAGTATGTCAGCGATCTGTTTCAGTCAGGAGCTCTCACCTGTCTAATCTGCATTGCTTCTGTCAAGAGGACACAACCAGTGAGACACACACACACACACAAACACACACTCTTCCTGTTCATCACCTCATACATACTGTGGCGATGTATATGAAAACTTTAAGAAATAACTCCTAACTCCCTCCCCGCTCTCCAGGTGTGGAGTTGTTCCAGTTGTTTCTCTCTCTTCCATCTTCCATGTATCCAAAAATGGGCCAGAGATTCAGTTTTTCTGGTGTCCTCTGTCACTGATGAAGACTTTGGTCAGAAGCAGCATCCGTGGCCCTGGTGAGTCATTGGAACAGGTCATTTTTTAATTTAATTTGACTTATGATGTTGATTTAAAATCATCACATTTAAACAATTATCCATTTACTTATAGAGGAAATGTGATTGAACGTTTTTGATATTCTCTTGTTAGTCCAAAGTGTCGGGCAGAATACCCACCGAGTGCCACGCCCAACAGGTAGGCTTTTTTATTTTTCCATTTTCAGCTAGTGTCTATATTCAAATATGCTATAGTTAGAAGTGCTTGTTTTCATGTTATTAGAATAATTTATTAAACTCAAGACGGCAAGTAGCTTACAGATTGCCAAGCCTCCACAACCGATTTTGATTGGAAAAGACAAGGGGAAGTATTATCCAACTCCCATTTCAGGCAATTTATCTGGGAGACGAAAAGGATTCTAGCAAGCCCCTAGCGGACCAAAACCAAATCAGTCCAGACCGCAGACAATGTCACATTAGATGTAAATTAATGTACATATACTGTATATTTTCTTGTGTCTGACAAGAGAACTGACATTATAGACCAATGGAGATAGAAATATGAATTTATTCTCTCACAATCCACCATAAATCAACATACATGACCTATATTATGGGTTATAGATGTTGATTTATGTATTACGTTGGTGCAATTTACTGGCAATGTTTTGGACCTTTGACATTTGATCAAATTTGTAAACCACATTCATCTAAATCAGAATTTGTGCCCTGCAACTGTCGATGCTGCTGTCCTCCAACAGGAAGCATCACAGGCCATCCTTAATATAATTTCCGACAGCGTCTTGTGTTGCTTTCAGGTACACATGCTACTGTGGGAAGTTGCAAGATCCTCCAGCTGATCCCTGGTTAGTTCCTCACTCCTGTGGCTCAGTCTGTCAGAAAGAACTCAAACCCGGCTGTGGACACACATGCCTGCTGCTCTGTCACCCTGGTAACCACCCAGACGCACATGCACAAACACACTTGTTTGTAATTTTTTTTAAAGTAATACTATTGAAACTGTTATTTCAGGTCCCTGTCCTCCCTGTCCAAAGATGGTGTCAGTTTCCTGTATGTGCGGAAAGGGCAAGCCCCTCCCTCGTCGCTGTAGCAACAAGGTAAAGGTCCCACAGTCTATTTTAAAGTGACAATTTCATAATTATTATTTCTACCAGTAAGTCATTATAAATTAACAATAACAATAATTACAACCATGCAGTTAGTGCTCTCAAAATATTTCTGTTTTTTGGGGGGTTTTCTTTTGCTATTTGCCATTGCGGATGCCTCTGTTTATTTATTTTACACTTATTCACACTTCCGAGTACATTTCAGTGTGGTAGCGTCGATTATTTCAAAATACTGCCAGGTTGGACTTAGGGCTGCAACGAGTAGTTGGCGTATTGTTGTTAGTTTTATTGGTTTAGGAATGTTATGCATGATGGATTCAAATAAAAAAAAAATCTTGCATTAATGGACGAATAGTAAATTAGTTATTCAAATAATTGCGAGATCAGTCCATTATCAAAATTATTGTTAGTTGTAGCTCTGGTTGTACCACAAAGATCTTTGGCTGAATCCATCAGCTTAGAATTAGCATAGCAACCTGTAATGACTTCTGTTCAAGCAAAACACGAACAACCATAATGACAATAAGGCCCCAAGGTACATGTGTAGCCCTGTACACCCTAATGAAAGACAATAATTGGTATTTCTACCTCAGTCAAGTTTTCCATGGTTGAAGAGGTTTTGGAAAGGATAAGTAACCAGTAAGGAGCAGGACATTATACTGTATAATCGTCTTTGGCAATGTTTTTGATTAAAAGAATAAAAACAGTATGCAATTAAGTAATTACCATGTTGTTTAGCATATCAAATAATTTCTTCGAAACAAATAGATCAGTTTATGCTTGTTGGTGTGTCTCATCCTTGCATGAACACCCATCATTATTATCTGGATACATTATACAGATAATCAGGTTAGAGATGTCTGAATGATTGGAGAATGCACTGTGATGTCTTCGCTATCCAATGCCTAAAATCTGCCAGCAAGTTTTAAGCATTGCCTTCTTTTATCTTTCGACTGGGAGGTGCAACTTACCAACAGTGACAGCATAAGCATAAAAGTTTTTTTATGAATGCATGATGATTGACCGTGAAGCAAAAATTAAACTGCACACGGGACTGCTGTGTAATATTACAGGCAAGTATGAAACTCCACACATCCAAAAGGTTTCAGAAGCTTTAAAAAAGAAATTTCCTGTGGTTGAAACGGTTTTAGAAAGGATACAAAAGAACAACAAGCTGTGGCTGCATTCTGGATTAAATACAATATGAATCTGCTGGTCAGAGATGCATTTTCATACTGGTATTAGCTGTATTTATCCAGACATAGACGGGTGTAGCCAAATATGCAACTACCGCCATCATATAGTTAAGAGTCTTAACTAATCAGCACAGTCTACACTTCAATCATTATTCAAGTAAAGTCGCTATAGGGAGATTATCAGGGTCACAAAGACATGATTTAATGTTAGACAAATGTCCTTTGTGGACAGATGCCCATCAAGTGTTTTGCTTTTGTCATGGTTCTGTCTGTTTAGTTCAGATTGTATATAAGTGTTATTAATGTCTCATCAGGCCTGGTCATGTCAGCAGCAGTGTGGGAAGTTGTTATCCTGCAAACAACACATCTGTACACAACCCTGTCACTCAGGTACACACATATACACACTTATATACATACACACATACAGTATGTGTAATAACATCTTTTACATCACTGACTCTTAATCTTCTCCATGTGTCTCAGAGTGTTCTTCCTGTCCCAGGGTGAGCATTCAGAAGTGTGTGTGTGGTCGAGAAGAAACACAGAGACCCTGTGTCAGCCCACAGTGGAACTGCAAACAGGTAAACTATTCTAACATATGTATGATACCCATTTCTTGTGCTAAGTATTATTTTGTATAAATTAATGTTATAACCATCCCTAAGGTGTGTGGATCTGTGCTCACGTGTGGGAATCATACCTGTGAGGTCATGTGTCACAGTGGAACTTGTCCTCCATGTCCACGCTCCGTCAGCAGATCCTGTCCTTGCGGCAAGACCAGTGAGATACACGCATACACACAAAGTTAAATCCTTTTGAAAAATTAATCAATTAGGGCTTTGTCAAAACAGGCTTGTTTCATTTTCACATATGTGACTGTCACAAACATCGTCACAAATATCAATAACAGACTAATAAATGATAGTAAACACTAATACACACCAACGGTTCAACAAGCCAGCTGTTTGGTTTGTATTGCCGTATTAGGGTTACGGTTTCGTTTCAGTTTGTTAATTACTTCTCATTATTGATATTATTAGTATTCGTATTAGTATTATTGGTATTACTATTTTTCATTTTGTTTATTATCGAGATTACTTAGGTCCTGGTCCAACCTGGTTTTAACAACAGTGGGCAATCCTATCTCAAGTGTCCAGCTATAAGTACGTCTGTCCACACATAAATGCAGGAATGTGTCCTGTGATCTGATCTCACTTTCCCGCTCTATTTGCAAATAAACAAGTATGTCATTTCTTGTTTTGCGGTGATTTATTCATTTATCATTGCAGCCATGTTCAGCTGTAACCATTGAGCTCCATAGAAATGTCTTCATATATCGCCCCGTTGTGATCTGTATTATCCAGTTTCGGGTGCAATCAGCATCACAGCTCTGCTGAGCTCCGTGTGTGTGTGTCTGTGTGTGGAGCAGTAAAGAAGAGTGGAGATATCACTATCAAACAAAGCTATTGAGAGTCTCACACCATGTTGAAATCAAACATTAAATATAAAGAAACATAGTCTCTACTGCATTTAGCGTGGTGTCACCCCTCCGCTCAACACATGCACACACACACACCCACACACACATACAGGGAGCTCAACAGTGAACCAGGTTAAGTACTCGAGTTGATGTCAGCTACACTTGTAACGTCACTGTAAATGCAATCAAAGTTTCACAAATATAAAGCCAATAAGTGTAATTTAAACCAAGTTGTCTTTTTCCTGACACATATTACGCTGTTGGTGTGTGAATACTTACATACTTCTGCTTACGCAGTGGGCATCAGCTGAGTCAGTGGTCCGTCAGTGTGTGCTGAGGAGGCATTTCGTTCAGACACGCACACGCACACACACACACACACGCTCGATCTACCATTCCCTCTCTCCAGTTCCACAGACATGACTCGTCATTGATACACTGACAGTTCAGGGATGAGGGTGGGGAAAGGGAAGGGACTTCTGCATGCACACAACCTATGTGGAACCAAAAAATTGCAGTTCAAATGGGCTCACCGGACTGTAGTTTATCTATTGAATCATATTGGTGTAATGATGTTTTTTCTTTTCAGTTTTGAATCCTTACTACACACAGATACAAAATGCATGGAAATATACTTACATAGACAAACGCACTCTCTTATTTTCACTCTTCTTATTGTGTTGTTGGTTTTGTTGTCATTAAATTTATTTGTATGTATGTGTGTGTTTGTGTGTGCGTGTATAGAGTCGTCTCTGCCATGTACAGAGGAAGTGTTGCCATGCGGCGACACTTGTGATCGTCGTCTGTCATGTGGAAAGCACACTTGCTCAATGAGGTGTCACCGAGGGAGCTGCGACACATGCAGACAGGTCTCACACACACAGAAGCACATGGAATTCAGAAAATAAAACATATAAACTGTAAAACACTGCCACTCATAGAAAGAAAGAAACAACAGTACTTTATTGATCCCCATACCAAAATTATTTCTCTGCAGTAACCCATTCTAAATATGCGGAGCAGTGTGAAGAGCACACACACACACTAGTGCCAGGGGACCAACTCCAAATCTTCCACCTAGTGCTTCGGTCAAGTGCAATGGCAGGAGTGATTAGCGTAATAAGACCCACACAGAGAGAACATGCAAATTCCATACGAGGCTTCAAACCCATGACCTTCTTGCATTGAAGGGTGTGCTAACCACCCGAATATTATGTCTGTACTTTGACTAAGACAGAGATCCCTTTTGACCTAATTTCTCCATGCTATACATAGGGCCTACATAAGATCCAGTACACATTAGTCTCTTCTTTCCAATCACAACATTTCTCACAGTAAAAGAAGCCAGATTTCAGCCAAATTTCAATCAAATTATGTTTTATTAAAGTTTTAACATAAAGTTTTTTGTTTATCACAGTGAAATCAAAGTTGTAATGTACATGTAAATGTTCTGAGTATGCATACAGGTCACTCTAAAACAGGATAGCTTATTTTACTGTCAATGTCTGAGTACAGTCATTATCCCAAAAATATGTGTGATATGTGTAAAATTAACATTAGCAGCTAAATAACTTTTACTCAATGATAGTTTTTGATGGTGAATTGGACTTTGAATGAGGTATTTTTGTTCATGTATGGTTTGAGGTACTTCATCCACAACATTTGAATAAAGATATGTGAGCTTATAGGAGCTTCTTGTCTTTCAGGAGGTGGAGAGGGAGTGCCGGTGTGGTAAATACAGGAAGTTGATGCCCTGCCATAAGGAATACCTATGTGATGCCAAATGTCCAAAAACCAGAAGCTGTCAGAGACACCAGTGCAGGAGGAAGGTTTGTCCACAGCATTTGCACACCTGTCAATAAGTTAAATCACGTATGATCAATGTCTGTGGGACATTGGTTGGTTAATCACATCCATTCCATTTACTTGTAAAATGTGTTGCTCACTCGTTTTCCAGTTGTCACACCATCTTTCCACATGAGTTATGCGTCTTTCCAGGCAGTTCTGGAAGGTGTTTGTGTTTTCCTGCAGTTAAAATATCAATGCGATGCTGTGCGTGTATAATCTGATGGTAAAAGGTAGGGTTCTGTCAGGACGGAGTGATATGGTAGCAGGAGATATAATTCCTTATCACACACAGCTGATAGGACAGGTTGTTGCTGAAAGTTATGTCAAATACATAGAAATACACTGAAAACTGAGAAATGGTGTATGCCATGAAAAAAAATATTTATAAAAGTGAGTACACATGCAATTTTTTCTTTTTAAATTGCAACCAACCTGAAACATTCACACGTCAAAAAACATCCTGACCCTGCCACAATTTACCATAAATAATCAATGTAACTAATTGTATTAAAATGAGCCAATCATGTACTGCAGAATGGTGATATCTGAAAACAAGTGCTAAAACAAACTTTACAGAGATGTTGCTGCTGTTGTTAATGCAGTACATGAGTTTTCAGCCTTTTGTATGCTTTTATTGGCTGTTCTTGGGGAAACTTGTAATTTGAATTTCACCTCTGTGCACTTCAAACAATGTGGGTTTTTGTGTGCATCTCCTCTGCACTCTGATGTTCTGCGTAGAAAATGGTATATGCAAGTAAAATTGCCACTGTACAAAAAACATTAAAAATCTACTGCTTTAATAAAAGATGGAAAGCGGTTTCACAAAATTGTAATTTTGAGAGGGGTCAAGAAGTCAAGTCAGATTTATGAATGGCCCAACATCACATACAGTGTCCAGTTTCTTTCTCTTTATGAACCAAATCTGACAACCGATTTCCCATGATGCCTTTTGTTTCAGTGTTGCCCTGGCAACTGTCCCCCTTGTGACCAAAACTGCGGCCGAACTCTGGGCTGTCGTAATCACAAGTGTCCGTCCGTGTGTCACCAAGGTAAAAAACACACACATTGTTTCACTTGGTTTGTTGGGTCTGTCATAAACTTTCATCAATCATGTAGCCCCACAAAATCTAACCATCAGAGCTACTGCTTAAGATGCAGAAGTGGACAGAATGAATTAAGTTCCCTGTCATTCTTGCTTTTCATCATATTAAAGATACTGTTATTGGCTTATTAGATATAAAAAGTCAAAGGAGTTTACAATGTTTGATACAACTCATACGTGCACGTCATTTGTTGAGGTTAATAACACACACACTGTTAAACATATTTGTATGGGAATATGTTGACCTTTGTTTCCTGAGTAGCATCATTAATTCCGTTTGACAAAGGCGTGTGTGTTTGTGTGTTGTGTTGTGTCCCTGCATCTAGACTGCCCCAGTTTTGTTAGGAGATTATGCGGCTTCCTGTATCTATTGTTGCATGATTGAACGATAAAGGCTAATTTATTTGTCCTTCTGGTGCCTGATAATGTTAATTAGAGTAAAGTCCTGATTGGTCAAGTTGGTTACATTAAAACTTAAGTAAATGCAGCTCCCTGAGGTCTTTCTGTCTGTCTCTATTTTTGTCTCATTTCTGAGGCTCTGTCTCTTTCTCTCTTCTTGACACTGTGTGTCTCTCTCCCTCTCTGTCTCTCCCATGGTCATTCACAGTTCTCTGTCTCTTGGTCTCCTCTTCCTCTCATTCTCTGTCCAGGCAGTTGTTATCCCTGTCCAGAGACAGTTCAGGTTCGGTGCACTTGTGGTTCTACGGTCTTGATCGTCCCATGTGGACGAGAGAGGAGCACCAAGCCTCCCCGCTGCAAGGAGCCTTGCAGGTACACATGCTTTCTGTTTACACAGACCTGGTGGTTCTCATTTAATGTAACCACAGCTAGTTTGTCCTCACTCTCCCCCAGGTGTCCCCCTTCCTGCCACCACTCCACCAGAGAGAGTCACAGGTGTCATCCCGGTCCCTGCCCCTCTTGCAGACAGATCTGCATGCTGCCCCTCCCCACCTGCAAGCACACCTGCTCCGAACCATGCCATGACTTAGTGCTGGTCAAATCCCAACAGGTAAACTGGTCTAAGTGATCAAAACACAACTAGCAAACTGCTCAAAACCAAAACCCAACTGGTAAATTTATTTAAATGTTAAATGTTTTTCCATATTTAGTACTTTCCTCATTTGTAGAAAATAGTTCATTTAACACAATGAAATAACAAATGAATAATCCCATTGATAACTTATTTAGGCATGTCTGGCCAATCAAAAGAGATATGATCAGGTAACATTTCCCCAAATTGTATCAACGATATCATTCCCGCTTTGGGGAATGTGACGATTACTTGTTTTTGTGAGTACATTCATGTTTTTGCTTCACTCCGTTAATGTCATCAGTCATGTTAAAGGACGTTTTCCTGTTTTCTTATTCTTATCAGGCCATCTCTGCGTTTTCTTTCATTGTGTGTGGGTGTATTAGGTGCAGTTAGCTGGTCCATGGGAACAGCCATCAGAGCCAGCGTTCATAAAGAAAGCTCTGCCCTGTCCGCCATGTCAGGTTCCCATACCAACGTAGGTCACATGATGTACTATCAGTTGTGATATTTCTGGCGTTTGCTTGTGTATGTGCATGGTAACTGATATAGCCTTAAAATGTTTTTTCCATGTGGAAAAGATAAGAGTGGAGCAAAATGTAGTTGACTACATCAAAGTATGGAATGGAATAGAATTGAAGCACACACTTGTGGTAAATGGTGAATGTGCCTGCAGTGTGCATTTCTGTGATACAGTGAACGACCAACACAGGCCATCTGTGAAGCTCTGGGTGGGTTGGTGTGTGTGCTATGTTATGTTGTGTCTGTATTTTGTGGACATAAATTGTGATTTTTGTTACACTGAGATCGTTGATCATTTAGTTTGACATTAGGGACTGGATAAAGGCAAAAAGTATAAATAATTTACTTATCGATAAGGTAATCAATCAAGATTATTTTGTTAGTATAGAGTGTACATTAATTTCTCATCTCATGGCAGCCAGGCATCACACTCAGGTTGTCAGTCTACTTAACATTTCTTGATTTTTCTCTTGTAGGACCTGTTTTGGAGAACACGAGGTGAGAAAGAACGTCTCTCTCTCTCCCTCTCTCTCTCTCCCTCTCTCTCCCTCTCTCTCTCTCCTCTGTATCTTCACTTTGCTATCCTCTCTCTTGTCCCTGTATGATCCTCATCTACTTTTTGCTCTCATTCTCCTTTTGTCTTGTTTGTCCTTCTCTGTCTCTCTGATATATTTCCTTGTTGCATTTCATCCCATTTAGAAGGTTTGTATTCAACACTCCCCTTCAGATGAGACTGAGTAACATTAGTGCTTTTAAAGGCATCAATATTGTGTGTGTGTGTTTATGTTTGTATGTCAGGTCAGTCCAGTGCCGTGTCATCGCCAGGGGCGCTTCTCCTGTAAGCGACCCTGTGGACGACCTTTGAAGTGTGGCAACCACAGCTGCAGCAAGGAGTGTCACCTAGTTACTGGCGACAACAAGGAGAACCAGGTGACGACCTCATTAGTCTGTTAATTAGATAAATGGGTCTTGATGTTTCATTTCATGTTTCATTTATACTGTATATGTTAATGGAGGAACTGAGCCATAAAATGTTTGCCAGTTTCTTGAGTAAAATTATTGTGTAATCAATCAGTTACTTGCTAATAATTTTCACATTTCACATTTTACACCTGAGCAGATTTTTCTCAATTGTTTTCCCAAACTTTTTTCTCCTTCGGCCTAAAGTTTTAGGTCAGATACTGTCTCAATTTTTACAAGTACAATGTCTGGCCCGCCTTTGTTTTTGATATTCCTTACTCTTTTGATATAATTGGTTGCTAAGAGTCCTGTATTTCATAAATGAATAAGTCTTTTTGTATCACATTTGATGAACATGTGCATACACTAAAGTAAAACAACCTTGGTGGAGGCATGGACTCTAATGAGCCAATGACTACCCTTCTAGTTGTTCGATTAATGGTCGACCCTATCATGGAGAAGAATTTGGGCCACGTTACTTCCTGTTTTTCAGAGAGCAGGGATTAATGATCAGACGGGCCAATCAAATAATTCAACCAGTCTATCTCTTTTTAGTGTGAGGTGTGTGAGGAAGGGTGCAGCAAGCCACGGCCCCCCGGCTGCCCTCACTCCTGCTCCCAGCCCTGTCACCCTGGCAAGTGCCCCACCTGCAGCCAGATGATTCGCCAACGCTGCCACTGCAAGATCAGCTTGCTCTATGTGGAATGCATGTCAGTAAACACACACACACACAAACACTCACACACAACAGAGCAGGCCTGGGATCCTTTGAAATTCCCAAATTGGAGCAATTAAGAGAAGAGCACTTGGCTGCGTTTACAGTGGTAATAGCAAAGTGGAGTCGTGTTCATCTTTGTGTCATTGCACAGCTGGACACTGATCAATGAATAACTCGATTATTTCAGATTATTTCCTGTTCAGGCCTTTGGTTGGTGAGAATGCTTGTTTTGTAGGAAATTGACTTCAGCTGATGAACAGACCAAGGTTAAGCTGGGATCCTGCAACAACCAGTGTCCTAAAGAGGTATACACACTACATACACCCTATGGAGACCCATTGCATCGTGGGAGGTTGTTTATCAGACTT